>JARQOD010008658.1:0-34745 GCA_033576555.1 Oophaga sylvatica
GGTTCATTGGACCTTATAAGATCATGGAGATTATTAATCCTGTTTCTTTTCGTTTGCTTCTTCCAGGGACATTTAAGATCCATAACGTGTTCCACAAGTCCTTGTTGAAGAGGAGAGCGCCGGGAGAAGAGGAGAGGCTGCAGGGACGCGCCGGTGGAGGGGTGAGTATATGCTATATTCACCTGTCCCTCGGTCCACCGCAGCGCTGCTCCCTCAGTCTGACTCCTCTGGCTGTGAATGATCAGGCAGAGGGCGCGATGACGTCGTTAGTGCGCGCCCTGCCCCCTGCCAGATCATTAACAGCCAGAGGAGTCAGACGAGGACGCAGCGCTGCGGTGCAGAGAGGACAGGTAAATATCACAGGTGCCGGGGTCCTGAGCGAGTGGTGACACCGGCATCTGTCCCCATAGCGCGCCGGTGTCACCGCCTGCTCAGGACACCGGCACCTGGCCCCCATCGACGAGAGGTGAGTATGTCATTTTTTTTTTTTTTTGCAGCAGCAGCATATGAGGCCTATACTATGGGGCATATGGGGCATAATTGTGCAGCATATGGGGGCATAATCTGGAGCATATGGGGGCATAATATGGAGCATATGGGGCATAAGATGTGGAACATATGGGGCATAATCTGGAGCATATGGGGGCATAATCTGGAGCATATGGGGGCATAATATGGAGCATATGGGGCATAATCTGTGGAACATATGGGGGCATAATCTGGAGCATATGGGGGCATAATATGGGGGCATAATTTGTGGAACATATGGGGCATAATCTGGAGCATATGGGGGCATATGCATATGGGGCATAATCTGTGGATCATACGGGGGCATAATCTGTGGAATATATGGGGGCATAATCTGGAGCATATGGAGGCATAATCTGTGGAGCATATTGGGCATAATCAGTGCAGCATATGGGGGCATAATCTGTGGAGCATCATATGGGGGCATAATCATTTTTCACCCTAGGCTTATACGCGAGTCAATAAGTTTTCCCAGTTTTTTGTGGCAAAATTAGGGGGGTCGGCTTAAACACGGGTCGGCTTATACATGAGTATATACGGTAACCCATTGCGTTTTCGAAACTCATGACGCTGTGCCCCAGAAGCCACTCTATCACACTGCATGGGTTCAGAAGCTGGCTCACAAGGCAACACTATTCCACGGATACCTCTACGCTCACGCAAACGTCTGTCAATTTGAATCGCTAATGACATAGAATCATTGAGACCAGAGGGAGCAGGGAAACCCACCATAACATCTTTTACATTCTCTGACAGCCCCCTCCGAAAAAGGGCTGCCAAAGCATCATCATTCCATTTGGTTAGGACTGCCCATTTTCGGAATTTCTGACAGTACAACTCAGCGTCCTCAAGCCCCTGATTTAATGCCAACAAGGTTCTTTCAGCTTGATCAGTGACATTAGGTTCATCGTACAATAACACCAGAGCCAGAAAAAATGCATCAACATCACTCAAAACAGGGTCCCCAGGTGTCAGGGAAAAAGCCCAATCCTGAGGATCGCCGCGCAGGAGAGAGATGACAATTTGAACCTGCTGTGCTGCGTTCCCTGAGGACTTAGGTTTTAAGGCAAAAAACAACTTACAGTTATTTTTGAAATTCAGAAATTTGGCCCGATCTCCCAAAAACAAATCTGGCATGGGAATCCTAGGTTCCACAACCGGCAATCCAGCAACATATACAGCAATACTCCGAACCTCAGTGGCAAGCTGATCCACACGGCCAGACAGCTGTGCAAGCTCCATTGAGAGAAAAAAAAATCCTCCTCAGCACCCAGAGAAAAAGAGGGAAAAAATGCAAGAAACAGAAAAAAAAAAAAAATCTCTGACAACTTTTTTCTTTCCACACTATTTTTCCCTTCTGTGAGTACCATACAATTTTCAGTTGGCCGGTGATACTGTTATGTTTTGGTAACTGAGGAGAGCAGGCAAAAACGGCAATACACCAGAGAGGTTGGAATCTATTGGATTGCAGTACCCTGACTAACCACCACAACTAAAGGCAGCCATGGAGTGTTCCTACGTTGGTCCTAGGCGCCTCGTCACAGCCTGAGAGATTAACTACACCTAAAGATAGAAAGAGGAAAGCTATCTGCCCTGGAGCAGATCCCCAAAGAACATAGGAAGCCCCCAAACATGTAATGGTGGTTAGACAAGAGGAAATACAGACAGAGATAAAATAGTATGAGCAAACGCTGGGGCCCAATCTGCCTAGACAGAAAAGGATAGAAAGGATACTCACTGCAGTCCAAAAAAAACCTAAAAAATGCCAACGCTACTGATTGCAAAAACACCTGAGATCACATGACCTCTACCACCTAAATCAGTTCTCTGGTGTAACAAAACTAAGCTGCAGCCACTGAAAAAACGGAACTGAGAGGAGCCCAAGCCCCCCGGGGGGGAACCTGGCTAACCTCACAGAAATGCAGAGAAATATGCAAATGGTAAGCACAAAAACAGAAAATATCTTATCTGAAAGCAGAAGAAGAGGCAAGACTCAGCAAGCTTCCAAGTGAACCAGAAACCACAGTTGAGACAAGAACAATTGATCACCGGCAACCATGATGGGAGGGAACCTCCCTTATATAAGACCAGTCTGTGACTCCTGATTGCCAATCCTCATTGAATGGTTCAGTACTGTTTGTAACCACCAGAGGGAGCTTCTGCTCAGAATTCATTTCCAAAACATTCACAACAGGAACGCATCTTGCGCTCCACAACCGAGTTGCGTTCAAAAATGGAACGCATCTTGCCCTCCAAAATGGAACGCATCTTGCGCTCAGAAAAGAAAAAAGGCTTGGCCATGCTCAGGATAAATGTGTTACAATCCTGGATGTCAAATGGAACGCATCTCGCGTCCCACAATATCAGAAATAGAGAAAAAACAGCTCTGCAATACTAGGCAACTCAGGAAAATATACGGTTATTAATCACATAACGGCATAAATTCAGAAGTGGAACATTTACACTCCAAAACATAATCCAGATTATTAAATAGCCGATTACCCAAATTATTATAGTACCAAAATAATTAATATTGATGAAAAAAATTCCAAAATACAAAGAAAGAACTGTAGCGCGAACCACCATGTATCCTCATAGAAATACATATAGATGTTGTACACTCATAATAAGTGTGTTGAGGAACCAAAATCCCCAAATAAAAAATTAAAGTATGTAGCATCTGTCAGGAAACCACCTTTATTAAAGATAGCTAGTGAAGTTTAGTTGTTCATTCAAACCTTTAGGGCTCTGTGATTCGAGCCAGAAGATCCAGCGTGTCTCCCGCTGTAGGATCTTTCTATCCCAATCCCCCTGTCTTACCACAGGCTGAACTCTCTCAATTACGCAAAAGGAAATTTGTTTCTCGTCACCCCCATGTACCAAATTGACGTGGCGGGCCAATGGCGTGTCCCTTTTATGTCTAATGTCTCCCAGATGTTCCCCAATGCGGGTACGCAGTTCACGTTTCGTTTTCCCCACATAGTCAAGAGGACATGAGCAAGTGCACAGATATACTACTCCTGTCGTTTTACAATTAGCAAAGCATTTCATAGTGTAAACTCTTTTTGTCTGTGCACTACAAAAGGTCTTAGAGGGGCGCACAAATTTACAAAAACTACAATGCCCGCACTTAAAAGTACCCAACTCTCTATTCTGTAGCCATGTCCCCTCTTTTTTCAATGGCTCAAGATGGCTCCTTACCACCTGATCCTTGATGGATTTACCCTTTCTGTACGTGATTGATGGTTTAGGGGTGACAAAATCAGCTATATCATAGTCAGTCCTCAAAATCGACCAATATTTACTGAGGATCTCCATCACTCTACCTGATTGATCATCAAATGTGCCTATAAGCCTTGTGATCTCTTTAGTGTCTTCCTTCTTTTTGGGGACCAAAAGGGAGGTCCAACTAGTCAACTTTGCATGCTTAAAAGCTGGTTCGAGGACTTTAACTGGGTAACCCCTATTTCTGAACCTGCCCCAAAGGTCTTTGGATTGTCTCTCAAAATCCCCCCAATCCGAGCAGTTTCTCCTAACTCTCAGGAACTGTCCCCTTGGAATACCTCGCTTCAAGGGAGGGGGATGATGACTTTCCCACCTCAACAAACTATTAGTTGAGGTGGGTTTACGGTAGAGTTGTGTCCTCAGGGAGCCATTCTTGGAAATAGAAATATTAATATCCAAAAAATTGATGTCACTCCCCACTTCAAATGTGAAAAAAAGCCCCATCTGATTCTGGTTCAACGAATCCACAAAGCACTTAAAGGATTCTTTGCTCCCGGACCAAAGGACGAGGATGTCGTCAATATATCGTCCCCAGAATAGAATCCTTGGGGACCAGACGACATCCTTGTCACTGAAGACCATTAAATCTTCCCACCAACCCAGGAGCAGATTAGCATATGTGGGAGCACACGGGCTCCCCATAGCTGTGCCCCTGAGTTGGTGGTAGTACTTGCCATTAAATAGAAAATTATTATGGCAAAGTACAAATTCCAGTAGTTCCATTAGAAAGATATTGTGTGCCCCCAAATGGACACCTCTGCCCTTCAAGAAATATTTGACCGCTGACAAGCCTTCCATATGCCCAATGCTACTATATAGCGCCTCAACATCAATAGATGCCAGTATAGTGCCAGGGTCAACTGATATCCCCTCCAATTTAATGAGAAGGTCCATGCTGTCCCTCAGATATGAGGGAAGAGACAACACAAATGGTCTCAGAATTTGGTCCAAATATGTACTCGAATTTTGACACAGAGCATCAATCCCAGATACAATTGGCCTTCCTTTGAGGGGATCAAAGCCCTTATGCACCTTAGGTAGTGCATAAAATGTAGCCATAACAGGCCATCTAGGTAATAGATAGTCAAACTCACTCTTTGAGATCAATTTAGAATCAAGAGCCCCTTTCAGTATCTTAGATAGTTTAATACTGTATTCCTTAGTGGGATCCCCCCTAAGTACTTCATAGGTGGATCGATCCGATAGAATATTCATGCACATCTCAATGTACTTGTCTCTTTCCATAATGACCGTATTCCCCCCTTATCGGAGGGTTTCAGGACAATATGATTATTGTTACTCAGACCCTCAAGTGCTTTTCTCTCACAATAGGTAAGATTAGGTAGACTACATCCACCTTTTGGGTCAATCTTGCAGATCTCATCCGAGACTAACTGCAAAAAAATATCAATATTCCCAGTTTCACCAATTGGAGGCATCTTTTTGCTTTTACACTTCAAGTCTGAGAATGGTCCCTCACCGATCCCTCGTTGACCCTCTTCGGCCATATCAGTCAAAAACAACACATCGGAGAGTTCATTGGCCGAAATTCCTAATTGTTGACACCTAGCGTTGTCTTTTAAAGCAAAGAATTTCTTCCATTTTAGTTTGCGAGTGAACAAGTTAATATCCTTGATCCACTCAAAGGGATCAAACCTGGTAGTAGGGACAAAGGACAGACCTCGCTCCAAAACTTTTAATTCCACATCAGACAGAATATATGACGACAAATTAATTATCTGATTGTCCACCTTTCCTTCATATGCAGTCTTCATTTGGGGTTCGTCTGATTGTTTCGATCCCGTAATTTGTACGGTACCAAACCCTGGTCTCTAAAAAAGACGCCGATGAACAAGCTGCAGAATGCATTTGTATTGGTTGAAGGAGTAGTGGTCTCCTGTTTCTTTGTAGAGTTCCTTGCGTAGAAGCGGTCTGTTTCTTGCCATCTTCTAAAGCCGCCTCTACGTCCCGTAGGGCCCATTAGGGTTATCCTAGATTTTTTGGCCCCAAAAATAAGTAATACATTGCGATATTTTGATCATTATGTACTTTTCCTGGTATCCCCTAGTCTTTTTGTTATGTGTCTATTAATGATGGTTTTAATCAATGAATTAGAAGGTATTTTTTAGGGATTTTGTGTTTTTTTCTCTCTGGTGCTTTTCATAAAGTGCATATCATAACAATGGGTAGAAAAATAATAAATATATTAATACATTTTAAAAAATTCATATTTTTTCTCCTGTTCCGCAATTGATACTGAGTTCATAAGTTATACAGAAATAGAAGATTCCTCCGTATTTGTCAAAAATCCCCTATAAGAATAAAAAAATTATAGATACTTGAAATTGTAGGATCCTCAATCAATAGCCCTTCCATCTGTTTCGGAGTTAAAACACCATCAGAAACCCCTTCTTGCACAAGATCGTGTAGTTCACGCCTATATTTGGACAAAGGATTATAAGTAAGCTTGTGTTAACATAGTGGATTTCTTAGGGCCCCGTCTCACATAGCGACGCACCAGCGATCCCGAAATATTGACCCGTCAAGGCTTTTCAGCCGAGGTCATTGCCACTCTGCGAGCTGCCAGAGGTACGGCTACTACTAGGATTTATCACAAGACTTGGGAAGTCTTCTTTTCGTGGTGTTCGGGTTCTTCAAGGAACCCGAGGATTTTTTTTTTCCATTCCCAATTTGTTGGCCTTTCTGCAGTACGGGCTGGACAAGGGTTTGGCAGTTAGCACTCTGAAGGGTCAGATTTCTGCTCTGTCCTTGCTGTTTCGGAAGGCTATCGCCTCGCGTAGGGACGTACGTTCCTTTTTTCGCAGGGTAATCCGTCAGTTTCCGCCGCGGAAGGCGCCTGTGTCTCCTTGGCGGCTCAATCTTGTTTGGAGGCTCTTCAACATGGGCCTTTTGAGCCTATGGACTCTGTTAACCTTTCTTTGCTTTCTTGGAAGGTTGCCTTCCTAGTGGCGGTCACCTCTTTGAGAAGGGTTTCTGAGTTGGCGGCTTTTTTCTTGCTCGCCTCTTTTCCTGGAGTTTCACCCGGATCGCGTAGTACTTCGCACACGGGGCGACCTTCTACCTAAGGTGGTGTCACAATTTCATGTTAACCAGGATATTGTGTTGCCCTCGCTCTGTCCGGTGCCGAGGAATGCGAAGGAACGGGCCTTGCACACATTGGATTTGGTGCGGGCTTTGAAGTTCTATTTGTCTATTACTCAAAATTTTCGGAAGTCGGACTCTCTGTTTGTGATTCCAGCAGGTCGTCGGCGTGGTCAACGAGCTTCCAAGGACTCTATAGCTCGTTGGATTCGGTCGGCCATTTTAGAGGCTTACCGACTTAAGGGCGAACCTTGCCCGGTTAAGATTCGAGCTCACTCCACGAGGGCTGTGGGTTCATCGTGGGCCTTTCATCAAGGGGCCTCGGCAGCTCAGCTCTGCCGGGCGGCGACCTGGCGCTCCGTCCACACGTTTACAAAATTTTATAAGGTGGACGTTAGTGCTTCCGCTGATGCGGCCTTAGGACGAAGGGTCCTGCAGGCGGCTGTAGTTTAAAGTTCTCGTTAACTTGTGTTTAGCGCTAGTCGCGCATTTACCTAGGTTGTTGGGATCTGCCTTTTATGGTTTTTTTCCCACCCTTATTTTTGGACTGCTTTGGGACGTCCCACTAGTAATGACTAGTGTGTCTCCCTTCCTTCATCTGCTGCTGAAAGACGGATTTTGGTAAGAACTTATCTGTAAAATCCTTTTCAGCGAAGAAGGAAGGGAGACACACATCCCTCCCATGGCAGAAGTGTGTTGTTGTGTTTTCAGATGCGGCGTGACCCTTCTCTGATAGCGATTATCTGGGCTGAGGTCGGCGCGCTAAGGCTCTGTTCCAGCATTGCCAGCTCATCGCAGTGGTCAGGTTCAGTGAGTAGTACCTGGGACTGTGTGTTTTTTTCTGTTATATGCATAACCTGTCTCCTTGTTTTTCTCTCTGAAGTCCTTCAGAAGGGGTTATGTTGCTCCGCTGGTGATATTTGCTCTTCCTTAGCTTGTGTACGACTGGAGAGCTGGAGTAGGAGGAGCCCTAGCTGGAGGGGCCGGTCAACACTTTTTTAATCTGAGGTGTTTCTATCCTATGTGGGCTCCGCCTACCCACTAGTAATGACTAGTGTGTCTCCCTTCCTTCTTCGCTGAAAAGGATTTTACAGGTAAGTTCTTACCAAAATCCGTCTTTCTCTGCGCCTCGACCCAGGGGAACCTGCCAGTATCCCTGACTCAGATCCATGATGGATAGGTATTCTGCATTTGCTAACCGCTCAAGCAGCTCCTCGATGCGCGGCATTGGATTCGCATCAGAGGCAGAGATGGCATTGAGCCCCCTGTAGTCCATGCAGAACCCGGTGGTCTGATCCTTATTTGGCACCAGGACTACAGTCGTGGCCCACGTGCTCTTGAATCACCCCCAGCTGCAACATCTCATCGATTTCCTGGTGCATAACCTGCTGCACCTCGTCGGAGATCCGATAGGGTGTTCGCCGTAGTGGGGCGCTAACTCAGTCCTTCCGGGTCGGTTGGTAAACGGCCCGGAAGCGTGCCAGCAAGGTTCGCATCTCCAACCGTTGGGGTTCAGATAGCAAGGCGCTTACCTCCACTTCCTCAATGGACCCATCGGCCTTGGCTTTGGCCAGCATGTCCAGGAGGGGGTCTTCCTCCCCGTCCTCGAGCAGGTTGCAGACCGGTAGGACGCAGGCTTCACGTTTGTGATGTGCCTTCATCATATTGACGTGAAATGCCTTTCGCCTACCCTGAGCGTGGTCAAGAGTGACCACATAGGTGACTAGGTTGAGCTGTTGGTGCACGACGTACGGGCCTTCCCAGGCTGCCTGAAGCTTATGCTTTGGTATGGGGACCAGCACCCACACCTTCTGACCCACCTGGTAGGTCCGCTCTCGGGCGTTCTGGTTGTACCAGTGCTTCTGGTCAGCCTCAGCCTGCATCATGTTGTCATGCAACAACTGCGTCAAGGTCTGCATCTTGTCACGGAAGTGCATGACATAATCCATGATGGACACTTCTGAAGGATTCAGCTCGTCTTCCCAGGATTCCCTTACTAACCCAAGGGGCTCCCGACTCGCCCTGCCGTACAGGAGCTCGAAGGGGGAGAACCCCGTCGAGGCCTGCGGAACCTCTCGGTAAGCGAATAGCAGATGTGTGAGGTACCGCTCCCAGTCGCGCCCTTGAGTCTCAGCCAGCATTTTTAGCATCTGTTTGAGGGTACCGTTGAAGCGCTCACACAAACCATTGGTTTGGGGGTGATACGTACTCGATACCAGACGCTTCACCTGCATTTTCTTACAGAGAGCTTCCATTAAGCGAGACATAAATTGGGTCCCTTGGTCGGTAAGCATCTCCCTGGGAAATCCTACTCGTGAAAAGATGGCCAACAGTGCATCCACCACCTTATCCGCCCTAGTTGAGGACAGAGCCACTGCCTCCGGGTACCGTGTAGCGTAGTCTACCACAATGAAGATGTATTCCTTTCCCGATCTGCTGGGGACGGCCAATGGGCCCACAATGTCCACAGCAATCTGCTGGAAAGGCTTCTCTATCACTGGCAAAGAGATCAGGGGAGCCTTGGGAACAGGCCCTGACTTCCCTTCTCTTTTACAGGTAATACAGGAGCGGCAGTAGTTGGTCACATCTGTCCCCATCTTAGGCCATTAGAAGTGTTGAGACAGCCGGGTCTTAGTTTTGCTGATCCCCAAGTGTCCAGCGAGTGGAATCTCATGGGCAATCTGCAACAACTCACCCCTAAATTGGTACGGGACGACCAGCTGCCTTTCCCTCAACCACTCCTGTTTGGATTTACTGGGAACTGTCTCGCGGTATAACCTTCCTTGTTCCCAGAACACCCTCTCCTTATCCGACTCGGAGGTGGGCTCTTGGGCAAGGCCTCCAGGCTCGCATCTGATTGCAGAGCAGCCTGGAACTCCTGGCTGGAGGCAGCCAGAAGTAACATCAAGGTTCCTTCCTCGCTGGAAACCTCTGGGACCTGCTCTGGGTCCATCTCTGGTTCAGTCGACTCTCTGAGGAGGGTCCAGAAAGCAGGGTGTTACCTACATTCTGGGCACTCTGACTGCGGGTGACAGCAGCTACGTAGGCTGTCTCCCTGGAGTTTTCCGCAGACCTATCAGCCTGCGCTGCTATGGGTTCTACCTCCCCATCCACCCCCAATACCTCAGGAGCAGTGCTAATCATGGGGAAGTTACCTTCCTCATGGTTACTGGTCAGTTGCACGGCATTACCTTCCTCATAGTTTCCGTGCATCTCCCCATCTCCATTAGCACCATCGCTTGCTCCTGTTAGGGGTTCCTCAACCGCCTCACCCCGCAGGGTGATGTGGCTGGGCACTTCTGCACCTGAAGACACATCATTCTCAGAAAAATGGTTATTAGGTAAAAAATCAGGTAAAGCATGCAATTTCACATCATCATCAATAGCATTAACATTACCCTTAGTATTAGATTGGGGAGGTGTGTCAGGGACATAATACGCGACCATTCTCCCCAAATCAGTCCCCAACAAAACCGGTGGACAAGTTTTCGGACAACCCCACCTCCTTCACCCCGCTCCCGTCACTCCAATTGATGAAAACCCAGGCCACCGGCAAGGGACATGGGACGCTCCCAATCCCAGTGACAGTCAGGGTTTTCCCCTGAGTAATCTCGTCAGGGGCTGCCAGTTCGAGTCGGATGAATGTCTGTTCAGCCCCCGTGTCCGACATGGCCCCCCACGCCGACTTGCTGCACATTGTCATTGTAACGCTGGTATTATCTTACCTTGTTTTCCAGCGTTACTTTGCATGTCTTTGCTTTAACCCTTTTGCTTCTTTCCCCCTAACCAGCTGGGATACTGTTGTCTGTTACCTGTATGGATGCTGCTCAGTTCCCTGCTCTGCTGCATAGCCGTACTTGCGTGAGTGTCTCCGCTGCGTTGCATGACCACCCTCATGTGCGGTCCCTGGCCTGCTGTAGAAGCTACCCGTAGGTTGCAAAGTCCTCTGCAGTGGTGCATGACTTACTACGTGTGTTGAGGCTGCAGCCATTGTCAGGTGTCCTTCTGTGCTGAGTTGTGTCTGGCTCTGCATAGGGGGTGTGGCCCACACCTGTCCTGCTTTTATGAGGAATGGGTGTGCACTAGAATTGCTGCTCCAGCCTATCGCTGTGAAGCAGCTCATATATATTGTTCCCCAGCCCTGTGGGGCGTTGCCAGAGCTTTGCATTGAGTTTGCATTGAGTTCCTGAACCTAGCCGTGTGTTTGTGTGTTCAGCTCCTGCTCTGAGTGCGATCAGTTCTGGAGAGCTAATTCCCTTTGTCCTGTCTTGTGTTTCCGCCTGTTCTGGGGGCTGAGTACCCAGATCGCCCTTCCTAGAGGCTGCATATCCAGGCCTGTTCCTGCTGTGTCTTGTTATCTGAATCCCTGATCCTGGATCTGTTCCTGTACCTGAACGTCTGAACTGTGTCTTGTGTTTCCACCTGTTCTGGGGGCTGAGTACCCAGATCGCCCTTCCTGGAGGCTGCATATCCAGGCCTGTTCCTGTTGTGTTTTGTTACCTGAATCCCTGATCCTGGATCTGTTCCTGTACCTGAATGTCTGAACTGTCTTGTGTTTCCGCCAGCTCTGGGGCAGAATACCCAGATCGCCCTTCCTGGAGGCTGCATATCCAGGCCTGTTCCTGTTGTGTTTTGTTACCTGAATCCCTGATATTAGATCTGTCCCGGTACCTGAATGTCTGAACTGTCTTGTGTTTCCGCCAGCTCTGGGGGCAGAATACCCAGATCGCCCTTCCTGAAGGCTGCATATCCAGGCCTGTTCCTGTTGTGTTTTGTTTCCTGATTCCCTGATCCTGGATCGGATCCTGTACCTGACTGTCTGAACTGTGTCCTCTGTGTTATGTTCCTGTAGTCCTTCTGTGTCCTGAACCCTGTGCCAGTGACTGTGATTGTTTGCTATATAACCTGAGTTCATCTTGGAAGGAGGAGTCCGGTGTGTGTGCTGAGTTTCTGTTACTCTGTGCTCAGCTTCTGTGCAATCCCCGGCCAGCTCCCGTTGAGCCTGGCGGGGCTTGCACCAGACCGCTGGGGTTCCTTTTCAGGTCGCTGCCAGATGTCTGATGCCTGATGACCATGGCCTGATGTCCGATGACCACTTCCAGATGTCCGGAGCCTGCCTGATGTCCGGAGCCTGCCGATCGTTGCCAGATGTCCGGAGTCCGATGCCAGTGTTCTGATGTTCCTGAGTTCCAGTCCGTGTTCCTGAGTTCCAGTCCGTGTTCCTAAGTTCCAGTCCGTGTTCCTGGTGTCCCGATGTCCTGCCGGTTCCTCCGTGTTCTACCCTGTGATGACGTCTGTCCTGTGTCAGTGTCTGATGTTCTCCTGCTGAGCCTGTGCTACGCCTGAGGCCTTAGAGAGAGGCCGCCTTAGTATGCCCGTGCCAGATAACCTTGGACTGCATCTTCCCGTGATGTCCTCCTGCACTCGTCTGTGATCCTGAGACGTGTACCCTTCTCTGATGTGCGGAATCGGGAGCATTATGTTCTGTTTATGTACTGTGTGTGTCTTTAAGTAAACTTTATGTTTCTTCATACCTGAAGTTGTGCGGTGTTGTCTAGTCCTGCAGGTCGCCATCTTGCCCACATGCTCAGCTGCCACGGATCTCGGTCGCTGCCCTCCCCTAGTCCGGGCAGGCCCGGGTCTCCCTCCGTGGTCCAGTGGGTCCACATTCTCTTACCATCTGGGACGCATGCCTCATGTCGGCGTGGGAGCATTGGCTAGTTAGGCAAGCTATGCCATGTCCCAACGCCCCGCAGCCGTGGGAAGCGTTACAGAAAGCTCTGGCCATGGACTCCGCTGAGCATGTGTGGTCTGCAGGATTTTCTCCAAGCTCCACCTAATGTGCGAACTAGACTGCTTGGTCCCCACATGGTAAGTGGACTAGATGGATCGATTCCCCGCTTGTACAGCGGTTCTGACTTTTCGAGCTATGAACTCTGCTGCCATATTGTGAACTGTGGGACTTACCGCCAAACCCAAGTGAATTTTCTGGGGAATTTTTTTTTACTTGGGTCTTCAGAAGAGGGGGCCTGAGGAGGGGGATACTGTAACGCTGGTATTATCTGTACCTTGTTTTCCAGCGTTACTTTGCATGTCTTTGCTTTAACCCTTTTGCTTCTTTCCCCCTAACCAGCTGGGATACTGTTGTGTGTTACCTGTATGGATGCTGCTCAGTTCCCTGCTCTGCTGCGTAGCCGTACTTGCGTGAGTGTCTCCGCTGCGTTGCATGACCACCCGCATGTGCGGTCCCTGTCCTGCTGTAGAAGCTACCCGTAGGTTGCAAAGTCCTCTGCAGTGGTGCATGACTTACTACGTGTGTTGAGGCTGCAGCCATTGTCAGGTGTCCTTCTGTGTTGAGTTGTGTCTGGCTCTGCATAGGGGGCGCGGCCCACACCTGTCCTGCTTTTATGAGGAATGGGTGTGCACTAGAATTGCTGCTCCAGCCTATCGCTGTGAAGCAGCTCATATATAAAGTTCCCCAGCCCTGTGGGGCGTTGCCAGAGCTTTGCATTGAGTTTGCATTGAGTTCCTGAACCTAGCCGTGTGTTTGTGTGTTCAGCTCCTGCTCTGAGTGCGATCAGTTCTGGAGAGCTGATTCCCTTTGTCCTGTCTTGTGTTTCCGCCTGTTCTGGGGCTGAGTACCCAGATCGCCCTTCCTAGAGGCTGCATATCCAGGCCTGTTCCTGCTGTGTCTTGTTATCTGAATCCCTGATCCTGGATCTGTTCCTGTACCTGAACGTCTGAACTGTGTCTTGTGTTTCCGCCTGTTCTGGGGGCTGAGTACCCAGATCGCCCTTCCTGGAGGCTGCATATCCAGGCCTGTTCCTGTTGTGTTTTGTTACCTGAATCCCTGATCCTGGATCTGTTCCTGTACCTGAATGTCTGAACTGTCTTGTTTTCTGCCAGCTCTGGGGCAGAATACCAGATCGCCCTTCCTGGAGGCTGCATATCCAGGCCTGTTCCTGTTGTGTTTTGTTTCCTGATTCCCTGATCCTGGATCGGATCCTGTACCTGACTGTCTGAACTGTGTCCTCTGTGTTATGTTCCTGAAGTCCTTCTGTGTCCTGAACCCTGTGCCAGTGACTGTGATTGTTTGCTATATAACCTGAGTTCATCTTGGAAGGAGGAGTCCGGTGTGTGTGCTGAGTTTCTGTTACTCTGTGCTCAGCTTCTGTGCAATCCCCGGCCAGCTCCCGTTGAGCCTGGCGGGGCTTGCACCAGACCGCTGGGGTTCCTTTTCAGGTCGCTGCCAGATGTCTGATGCCTGATGACCATGGCCTGATGTCCGATGTCCGATGACCACTTCCAGATGTCCGGAGCCTGCCTGATGTCCGGAGCCTGCCGATCGTTGCCAGATGTCCGGAGTCCGATGCTAGTGTTCTGATGTTCCTGAGTTCCAGTCCGTGTTCCTGAGTTCCAGTCCGTGTTCCTGAGTTCCAATCTGTGTTCCTGGTGTCCCGATGTCCTGCCGGTTCTTCCGTGGTCTACCCTGTGATGACGTCTGTCCTGGGTCAGTGTCTGATGTTCTCCTGCTGAGCCTGTGCTACGCCTGAGGCCTGAGAGAGAGGCCGCCCTAGTATGCCCGTGCCAGATAACCTTGGACTGCATCTTCCCGTGATGTCCTCCTGCACTCGTCTGTGATCCTGAGACGTGTACCCTTCTCTGATGTGCGGAATCGGGAGCCCGGCATTATGTTCTGTTTATGTACTGTGTGTGTCTTTAAGTAAACTTTATGTTTCTTCATACCTGAAGTTGTGCGGTGTTGTCTAGTCCTGCAGGTCGCCATCTTGCCCACATGCTCAGCTGCCACGGATCCCGGTCACTGCCCTCCCCTAGTCCGGGCAGGCCTGGGTCTCCCTCCGTGGTCCAGTGGGTCCACATTCTCTTACCATCTGGGACGCATGCCTCACGTCGTCGTGGACTGGCGGCGTGGGAGCATTGGCTAGTTAGGCAAGCTATGCCATGTCCCAACGCCCCACCGCCGGGGAAGCGTTACAGTCATCGACCCTCCCAACCACCCCACCCACCAAAAGAACTGCTGCATAAGGCCCTGAGGCCTTGGCGGGGGGGGTTCTGCTTCTCTGGACAGGTGGCGCTGATGTGTCCAATTCGATTGGTCGTAGGCCTGGTGTTGGCAAATGGAACAGGGCCTCCGGTGAGTCTGCTGGCAGGGGCACTGGGGTTGGTTGCAAGCTTACCACCTCTCCAGCTGGTGGTGACTGGCTTCCGCACCTCCGGTTTCCGATTGGCCACATAGGTGTCGGCGATCTGCGCTGCTTTGTCCGCGTCTTTTGGCTCTCGGTCCATCACGAACTGTGGCACCTCAGCTGGGCAAAGATGTAGGAACTGGTCTTTGATCATCAGGTCCCTCAGCTACTCAAAGGCGTCGCTGACAGTCCTTGGATCCACTGGTCAAAGTGGGTCCTGAGTCCACATCACTGTAACTGTCATGTGGGCGACGTTGGAGATTCCGGAAGTTTCTACGGTAAACCTCAGGAGTTAGCTGGTACTTCTTTATCAGGGCCTGCTTGATAGCCTCATAGTCACCATCTTGGCCGGGAGAGAAGCAAACGCCTCCAGAGCTTTGCCTTTGAACCCTGGTGTCAAATATCGGGCCCATTGGTCCACAGTCAGCTGGTACTGTCTGAAGACTTTCTCAAATGCCCGCAGAAAAGTGTCCAAGTCCCCGTCCTTTTCCATCACAGGAAAGTGCTCTGGCCAGGGTTTAGGAGGCGGAGCATTGCTGGACTCACTGCTCCAGGCTGTAGATGGTCCTGCCCTGAGTTGGGCCAGCCGCAGTTCATGATCTCTCTGAGCTTGCCGCTTGGCTCTCTCCACCTCTTGCAATTGCAGGACCAGCTGCATATGTCTCTCCGAGTCCTCTGTGGGGCATTGTTGCAGAGCTATCAGCAGGTCGGGGTCCACGCTACCCTGGATGCAAGCCGGGTCGGACTTCCCCAGTTTGACCTCTAGTTCAATAATGTTCATACTTTGGCTGGCTCCAGCCTCCACTGGGCTCTGGGCACGGTCCTGACTCTCTTCCAGTTGCACCAGTTCCACGACCCAGGGGTCAATCTGCTTCGACATGCATAAGAGTGTCTTTGGACTGCTGCTTATAATAGGCTGCTCCCAGCTTAACCATGGTTGCCAAATAAAAGATAGGACAGAAAAATGGAGAGAAGGAGAAGGGTAATTGCTAATACACTGTATTGTCTCAGGACTAATAAACACTGAGTTCGTTCTCCAAAACTTTTTGCGAAGGGTCCTCTCAAGAACCGTGCAAGTTTTTAGTGAGAGGAATGATTGTTCAAACCAGATCACTAATGCTTTATTATCCCACTGCTCTGCCACCAATTTGTGAGGAACGGCACGGGGGATACGGTTTATGATCCCACCGCTGCCGCCTATATGTCACGAACTGGGGGTGTTTGGTTGCCCCAGTTCCCTTTTCAGGATAATTTATTTCCAGTTCTGGTTTTGGAACTTGCAGCTCTCTGGTGCCCCCCTTACCCTCAGGTCAGTCAGGGAACTGCACCTAGGATAAGTAGTCGCCAGACGGGCCGCCTGAATGTGTACTGGCTATTAGGCACTTTGCAGTGAGGGCGATAACCTATTCCCGTCCCAGGCGGGATATACACTTATCAAACCCCGTCGTCACTGCCAAAGTCTCCCAGATATCCCAGAACACACTTTGCCGCCACCAGCTCCTGGTTCTATATTTAATACCGGGTCAGGAGCCAACCCCAATCAGTACTTTGGCTTAATTTAGCACGGAGGTCGTGAGGATACGTTTATAGAGCAAGGAGAAACGAAGCTAGTAATTTTATATTTTACTCCAAAAAGTAGGCAGTGTTTACAAAAGTATACAAGATATTATAAAGGGAGACAATTACACTATGTACAGAGCAATTACAAAATAAAAAGGATGAAAGTTGAAAAACTTAGTTATGTTATATCATGGTTGCTGAGTGGGTGTGGGGGAGGGGTTCCCAAGGACCAGGATTCAGTCCACAGCAAGGATTGGTATATGCTGTCCTCCTCCAAGCACTGAACACCGTGCAAAATGGTTGTCCCTATTTTATAGTTGGTCCCTAAACTAAGGAACTTCCCCTGGGCTGACCCCTCTGGGGTGGTTGGGGAACTGCCCTTTATGAACAGTCATGAAATACCCTATTGCCCATATCTCTAAGGGTGAACCTCGTAGTATGTTACACAGAGTGTGTAGTGAGAAGGATAGGGGGGGGTCAAAAAACCCACAGCGTGTCTGCGGAGAGTGTCGGTGCAGCCCTGGATCGTTCAAGAAATGTGTGTTGATGAAGAAAACAGTACATCATATGTATATTATCTTGACATTCGCTCACACGCTCCGTCTTCGCTCTCACACACGCTCCGTCCTCTCCTCTCTATCACGCACTCTGTGTCCTCCCTCTCAAACATCCTGTTTACCACTTTTATTGTTCTCTCACACACACGTCCTCGTTCTCTCACACGCTCCGTCCTGGTCCGCCGCACACACTGCCACCAATTTGAGGTAATATTGGTTAGGATGTCTCATGTGATTTTGATGAGTGGTCCGCAGACTTCACATGGCCATCCATTTTTGAGGCAACAGCCCTTATGATACTCTTTAGACGCCTCTCGTGTAATCCATATTGAGAGGTCAGCAGACCATATATTTGGCTATATAGAAGGATACCACTATTTAATGGGCTATCTAGATATGAGACCGAGGCAAGTATATTAAATTGCATTTAATTGGTTTATATATTGAAAATTTGTCTTTAGCTATCCTAATTATAGGTAGTAGCCCTATTCATTTGATGGTCACATAATACTGGTGCCCATTTTTTATGAAGTATTGCTATCCATATGAGACCTTTTTTGTTTTACTTTTCTGCCTCAATGACTTAAATATAATGATGATGGTGGCTATAGTAGTATACATATGGTTGATTAATATACTGTACATTGATTGTGGTGGTCCATCGGTCAGCGCGTCCCTTTTTTCACTGTTGCACTTTTTCCTTGTTTTGCACATGCTCCCCCGAGTACTTTTCCTGTCCCTATTTTCCAAATAAAGAATTATTTTCTTAAGGTTTGGATCTTTGGTCGTTTATGTGGTTTCGCCACCCCCCCACCCCCGCTGCATTGCATATGTGCGACTGATCCATGTGAGTGTCCATGATTCACAGCTAACATGATTTGTTGATTGAAAACATTGTTTTACATTTATAGAATGCTGCTGTTTACCGTTTTTATTGTTCTCTCACACACGCGCTCTGTCCTCGCTCTCACACAAGCTCTGTCCTCGCTCTCACACAAGCTCCGTCCTCGCTCTCTCACACGCTCCGTCCTCGCTCTCATACACGCTCCGTCCTCGCTCTCACACAAGCTCCGTCCTTGCTCTCTTACAGAAGCTCCGTCCTCGCTCTCACACAAGCTCCGTCCTTGCTCTCTCACACGCTCCGTCCTCGCTCTCTCACACGCTCCGTCCTCGCTCTCACACACGCTCCGTCCACGCTCTCACACACACGCTCCGTCCTCGCTCTCACACGCTCCGTCCTCACACACACGCATGCTCCGTCCTCTCACACACTTCTGTCCTTGCTTTCACACACATTCCGTCCTCGCTCTCACACACACGCATGCTCCGTCCTCTCACACATGTTCAGTCCTTGCTCTCACACACGTTCCGTCCTTGCTCTCTCACACACGCTCCGTCCTCGCTCTCCCACACGTTCCGTCCTCGCTCTCACACACACGCTCCGTCCTCGCTCTCACACACACGCTCCATCCTCGCTCTCACACACACGCTCCATCCTCGCGCTCACACACACGCTCCGTCTTCGCTCTCACACACACGCACCGTCCTCTCACATACGCTCTGTCCTCTCTCACACGTTCCTTCCTCTCTCACAGAAACACACGTACACGCATTCCCTCCTCACGCGCGCTCCCTCCTCTTTCTCACACACACATCGGCGCTGCTTCCCTCCTCTCACACACGCCCCATCCTCTCACACACACACTGTATTCTCACACACACGCTCCGTCCTCGCTCTCTCAAGCATGCTCCATCCTCACACTTGCATGCTCCGTCCTCTCTCACACACACGCAAGCTCCTTCCTCTCTCTCACGCACGCTCCGTCCTCTCACACGCTCCATCCTCTCTCACACACACGCTCCGTCCTCACACACATGCTCCGTCCTCTCTCACACACGCTCCGTCCTCTCTCTCACACACGGTCTGTCCTCTCTCTCACACACGCTCTGTCCTCTCTATCACACACGCTCTGTCCTCTCTCACCCACGTTCCATCCTCTCGCACAGAAACACACGTACATACGCTCCCTCCTCACACACACACGCACTCCCTCACACATGCGCGCTCCCTCCTCTCTCTCACACACACACATCCGCGCTCCTTCCCTCCTCTCTCACACATGCTCCGTCCTCTCACACGCTCCGTCCTCTCTCACACACTCTTTTCTCTCACACTCTCCGTCCTCTCTCACACACGCTCTGTCCTCTCTCTCGCTCACATACGCTCCCCCCTCTCACACTTGCACGCTCCCTCCTCTCACACTTGCACGCGCCCTCCTCTCTCACACACGCACGCTCCCTCCTCTCTCTCATACACGCACGCTCCCTCCTCTCTCACAAGCACTCTCCCTCTTCTCTCTCACACACACACACACACACACACACACACGCTCCGTCCTCCCTCATATGCTCCCTCCTCTCTATCTGTCGGTCACACACATGCTGTCAGGATCCCGTCTGGGTTGGAGCCGATGTTACTGCAAACACTAGGGGAAGCTGAGGCAGGTAACGTGGTCAGAGGATAGCCGGGTCGGTACACTGGAAAGGCTTTATTAGTAGCACTGGATCAGGCAGAGAGCGTAGTCAGAATGGCAGGCCGAGGTCAGTTCACAGGAGAGCGGTATTGGTAGCAATGGATCAGGCGGAGAGCGTAGTCAGAAGGCAGGCCGAGGTCAGTTCACAGGAGAGCGGTATTGGTAGCAGTAAGAACAGCAGGAAGAGCTTGACTAGAGGCTAGGAGCACAATAATCTCGCAATGACACACCCACAGGGCCAGGTTTATATAGGGTGTGTAATTGGTAATCAGAGGCCAATCAAGAGAGCACTGGGTGGAGCCGATCAGGAAGAACAGTCAATGGTATCAGGGTTCAGCAAGGAACCTTGCAGCCAGCAGAATAACTCAGATGGTAGAGCTGCTGGCCAGTGGACAAGAGG
This sequence comes from Oophaga sylvatica, assembly GCA_033576555.1. Classification (NCBI taxonomy): domain Eukaryota; kingdom Metazoa; phylum Chordata; class Amphibia; order Anura; family Dendrobatidae; genus Oophaga; species Oophaga sylvatica. The sequence continues at coordinate 20,174 of JARQOD010008658.1, forward strand.
TACTGGGTTCGACTCCTGACAGTACTCCCCTCCTTCCAGGATGGCCTCTGGACATCTCAGGAGATGGCTTATCTGGGTACCTCTTATGAAAGGCTCTTGTAAGTCTGGGAGCATGGACATTGTCCTTTGGTTCCCATGAATTTTCCTCTGGTCCATAACCCTTCCACTGCACCAGATACTGCAGTTTACCTCTGAATTTTCGGGAGTCCAGAATCTTATCCACAATGTATTCTTCTTCACCACGGATCCTTTCTGGTGGAGGAGGTGGCTGAATTCTTCCTGGAAACGGGTTTTCACAGAAGGGTTTGAGCAAGGATATGTGAAATACTGGATGAATCTTTAGATTGTTGGGAAGTTTTAAACGAAAAGCAACCTGGTTAATTTTTGCAGAAATTTGAAAAGGTCCAATGAATTTTTGGCCCAATTTGGAGGATGGCACATGTGTCTTTAGATTTTTAGTGGACAGCCAAACTTTGTCTCCAACCTGAAGAGCAGGGGGCACTCTCCGATGTCTATCTGCTGCTTCCTTATATACTTCCTGGGTCTTGAGTAATATCTCTGATAATTCCTTCTGGGATTCCTGTAATTTTGCAAGCCTGTCATTTACAGCAGGAATGGGAGTGTTCACTGGCAGATTAGGGATAAATACTGGATGTGATCCATAGTTAGCAAAAAATGGGGTTTGAGATGTAGCGCTATGTATGGAGTTGTTGTAGGCAAACTCTGCTGTTGGTAAATAGTCCACCCAGTCATCCTGAAGATAGGAAATGAAGCAACGGAGGTATTGCTCCAAAGTCTGGTTCGTTCTCTCCGTCTGGCCATTGGACTGAGGATGGAAAGCGGTAGAAAGATTCACCGTGACTCCCAAGGCTGCACAGAAACTCTTCCAAAATTTTGACGTAAACTGAACGCCTCTGTCAGACACCACGCTGTCAGGAATTCCATGTAACCTGAATACCTCTTTGATCATCAGTTCTGCAGTTTTTTCAGCAGTAGGAATTCCTTCAGTTGGAATAAAGTGGGCCATTTTTGTGAGTCGGTCCACTATGACAAGGATGACGGTCATCTGTTTGGAAGGGGGTAGTTCCACAATAAAATCCATGGAAATAGATCCCCAAGGCCTGGATGGAACTGGGAGTGGTTGCAGGAGTCCTAGAGGAGACGATCGTGGGGTCTTGTTTCGTGCGCATGTTAAACAGGTTGAAACATATTTCCTCACGTCCTTCCTACAATTAGGCCACCAAAAGAAACGAAGTAGTAAGTCTTGTGTTTTTGCAACTCCAGGATGTCCTGCCAGTTTAGAATCATGGACACTTTTGAGGACTTCAAGGCGAGAAGATTCAGGTACATATATTTTGTATTTGTGCATCCAAAACCCCTCTTTGAATGAAAGATCGACGTCTTCCGAAGGATGGTTAAGGAAAGAGTCCTCTTGGTATCCATCTTTAATTCTATTACATAGTCCTTTAGAGTGCAATATTCCCAAAAAATTTTTAGGGCCTAGAATTGTATCATCATTACTAGACCTCTCCTGAGGTTCCGAACACATCCTGGACAGGGCGTCAGCCTTGCCATTTTTTGAACCAGGCCGGTAAGAAATTATAAAATTGAATCTTGAGAAAAATAAAGCCCATCGTGCTTGTCTTGCAGACAATCTTTTTGCTGTACGGAGGAATTCAAGATTCTTGTGGTCTGTGAGGACAGTCACAGGGTGTCATGGGTGCATCGCCACGAAGATCGTCGCGATTGCACATTCTGACTTCTCACAGCTGAGCTGCTGTTTCTTTGTGTTTGGTAATGAGAGAGTTAATTTTACCTAGCTCTTTGCTAAGACTAGGTCCAGCCTCGCCCGGCTGCTTTTGATTATGTTCTAATTAGTTTCCTTTATATTCCTGCCAGTCTGGGTGTTAAACGCCGGTGAAAGCATTCATGTAGTCTAGCAGACTGGAGCGGTTCTGAGAATACTTAAGCTAAGAGCTCCTTAGTTGTTTTTACTCTTATAGCTTATAGTTTATCTCTGAGACCTTAGGTGTTCCTACTGTGTGTGAGTGTTGTATGTAAGACTTTATTTACTTTATTTCTTGTCTTTCTTGTATGTCTTTCTGTTCATTAACCGTTACCTGTTCATTCCCTTTGGTGGTATTCAGGGTCCTTCTTAGGACTAGAATACAGTTGGCAGGGATTGATAGGAGACAGGGTTTACGCTGGTGGCCTGGACCTCTGTACCTTTAACAGTACCTCCAGGTTGAGGGATTAGTTAGGACCCCAGTTTAGGGTCAGCTTAGACCCCGGTCACCCTCTAGCCGGAGACAGCGTATAACGGATTCCGTTTTGACCCACTGGACATTCTGTCAGGTAAATCTATGTTATCATATATCTATGCGCATGTTATATAATATGTTGCCCTTTTGATATAGATTACTGACATCACATATATATATCTGCTATACAGCGTGACATTTTCACCGGCCAATCTAAAGATTCTCCCCAGCTGTCATGGATCCAGTAGCCCAGCTGGCCCGGCAGTTGCAGGGGTTGTCCATGGAATTTGCAGACATTAAGTCCAAGGTTTTGTTCCCCCCGGAGCAAACCAGATCTGAACCTAAGGTTGCTCTCCCGGACAGGTTCACTGGTGGGCGGGACAAATTTTTTACTTTCCGGGAGGCATGTAAATTGTACTTTCGGCTGCGGCCTCGGTCATCTGGGAGTGAAGAGCAGAGGGTGGAATTGTTATCTCGCTCTTACAAGGGGACCCTCAATCTTGGGCGTTCTCTATTCCTCCAGGCTCCCCAGATCTCCAGTCAGTGGATCGATTTTTTACTGCCCTGGGTCTGGTATATGATGATCCGGATCGAGTCTCCCTTGCTGAAACAAGGTTACGTAAAATACGGCAAGGAAATCGTCCAGCGGAGGAATATTCTTCTGAGTTCCGTAGATGGGCAACAGATACTCAGTGGAATGACCCAGCTCTTAGGAGCCAGTTTTGTCAAGGGTTGTCTGACAAATTAAAAGATGTGTTGGCTCAGTATGATTCTCCTCCATCACTGGAGGCTGCTATGGCCCTCGCTATTCGCATTGATAGACGTCTTCGGGAAGACGCGAGGTAACTCCGCCCCCCGTGATGACTCCACCTACTACTAAAGTCCCTTATACTGAGGTTCCCCTGGTCTGTTCTGAGGAACCCATGCAGTTTTGGAGGGACATCATTTTGTAGGAGGAATCGGCGGTGCGCCGCAAGACTAGAAGGTGTTTCTTTTGCGGGGGAGAGGGACATTTTGTTGGGGGGTGTCCATCCCGGACCTCTTTGAGCCAAGGAGTTAACCTGGGAGTGTGTATTTCGTCCCCAAATCCCTCTCAGTTTCTCGTGCCTGCGGAGGTGGTGATTGGTACTAGAACTGAGAGGATTTCTGTTTTTCTTGATAGTGGGTCCGGGGCTAATCTGGTGGACGCTCGGTTTGCCCAGGTGCATGGTATGCAACTGAGTGTATTGGCCAAATCGGTCCCTATACTCTCTATTGATTCTAGACCTCTTGGTCAAGGTAGCTTGGTACAAGCTGTTCATAACATAGATCTTCGAGTAGGGGCAATACATAAAGAGCAATTGTCTTGTTATGTGTTGGAGGGTCTACCTACTCCTATTGTGTTGGGACTTCCTTGGTTGGCTAAACATAACCCAGTGATTGATTGGCAATCCAGAAAGATAAGCCAGTGGGGTGAATTTTGCAAGAATAACTGCATGAGCACGGTCATCGGTGCGGTTGTGCCTAGGACTTTGCCTCCTTTTCTGGAGGACTTTGGGGAGATGTTCTCAGAGGAGGGGTGTAAAGAGTTACCTCCTCATCGCGCATATGACTGCTCAATAAAGTTGCTTCCTGATGCCTTATCTCGTACTTTCCCAGGGACCGGGAGGATGGATGATCCGGTTCCTATTCCTCAGGAGGGAGTTGTAGTGTCAGCTGTATGCTCTGAGCTTGAGGGGGAGGTATTGGGGGCTCAGGGGGACGCCCCTGTGGGACTTCCAGGGAGACTGATAGTTCCAGATCGGTTAAGACTGAAGGTTACGGAGAACCATTACAAACGGATGGCTGATAGGGGGAGAGTTTCTGGTCGAGATCTGAAGGTGAACGATCTGGTGTGGTTGTCTACCAGGAATATAAAACTTAAAGTTCCCTCCTGGAGGTTGGGTCCCAGATTCATTGGGCCGTACAGGATCAGTTCCATAATTAATCCTGTGGCATTTCGTCTGGACCTCCCTCCTACGTTTAAAAATCATAATGTGTTTCACAAGTCATTACTTAAAAAGTATGTGGCACCAGTCATACCGTCACCTCTACCTCCTCCTTCAGTGGTAGTCAATGATAACGTGGAATTTCATGGGTCGAAAATCATTGACTCACGTCTCAGTCGCCGATCCCCTCAGTACTTAGTTCTTTGGAGGGGGTATGGTCCTGAGGAGAGGACGTGGGTCCCTGCGTCTGATTCTAACGCAGATCGATTGATTCGGACCTTTCACACAACTTACCCGGACAGACCTGGTCATGAGGGTCCGGAGGCCCCTCGTAGAAGGGGGGGTACTGTCATGGGTGCATCGCCACGAAGATCGTCGCGATTGCACATTCTGACTTCTCACAGCTGAGCTGCTGTTTCTTTGTGTTTGGTAATGAGAGAGTTAATTTTACCTAGCTCTTTGCTAAGACTAGGTCCAGCCTCGCCCGGCTGCTTTTGATTATGTTCTAATTAGTTTCCTTTATATTCCTGCCAGTCTGGGTGTTAGACGCCGGTGAAAGCATTCATGTAGTCTAGCAGACTGAAGCGGTTCTGAGAATACTTAAGCTAAGAGCTCCTTAGTTGTTTTTACTCTTATAGCTTATAGTTTATCTCTGAGACCTTAGGTGTTCCTACTGTGTGTGAGTGTTGTATGTAAGACTTTATTTACTTTATTTCTTGTCTTTCTTGTATGTCTTTCTGTTCATTAACCGTTACCTGTTCATTCCCTTTGGTGGTATTCAGGGTCCTTCTTAGGACTAGAATACAGTTGGCAGGGATTGATAGGAGACAGGGTTTACGCTGGTGGCCTGGACCTCTGTACCTTTAACAGTACCTCCAGGTTGAGGGATTAGTTAGGACCCCAGTTTAGGGTCAGCTTAGACCCCGGTCACCCTCTAGCCGGAGACAGCGTATAACGGATTCCGTTTTGACCCACTGGACATTCTGTCAGGTAAATCTATGTTATCATATATCTATGCGCATGTTATATAGTATGTTGCCCTTTTGATATAGATTACTGACATCACATATATATATCTGCTATACAGCGTGACACAGTCACAGGGTGATTGGCACCTTCCAGAAGATGTCTCCACTCGGAGAAGGCAACTTTAATGGCCAACAGTTCTTTATTACCGATGTCGTAGTTTTTTTTCTGCAGATGACATGGTGTGGGAAAGAAACGCACATGGGTGAAGTTGCATTTTGTCCCCAACTCGCTGAGACAGAATGGCTCCCACTGCAGAGTCCGAGGCGTCCACTTCGACAGTAAATGGCAATTCAGGATTTGGGTGTACTAACAATGGAGCAGACGTAAAAAGAGTTTTCAACTTGTCAAAAGCCTCCTGTGCCTCCGGAGACCAGAAAAATGCTTTGGTCTTTTTTGTTAGTGTAGTAATTGGTAGTATGATCCGTGAAAAGTTCTTTATAAATTTTCGGTAAAAATTTGCAAATCCTATGAAACGCTGGACGTCTTTTAAATTTCTTGGAACAGGCCAGTCCACTACAGCATTGATTTTGCGGGATCCCATGCTCAGACCTTCTGGGAGATGATATATCCCAGAAATTGGAATACTGGTTTGTTCAAACTCACATTTTTCAAGTTTAATGTAAAGATGGTTCTCCTGTAGTCGTTCCAAGACTAACTGGACGTGCCTGCGATGCTCTTCCAAGGTGTCTGAAAATATAAGAATGTCATCGAGATAAGCCAAACAACGAATTGATCCAAGAAATCTCGAAATACATCATTAATAAAATGTTGAAAGGTGGCTGGGGCATTGCTAAGGCCAAAGGTCATAACCAGAGATTCAAAATGTCCATATCTCGTTCTGAAGGCGGTCTTCCACTCATCTCCTGGGCGAATCCGTATGAGATTGTAAGCCCCTCTAAGATCCAGCTTCGTAAAGATTTTGGAGAACGGAGTCTCTCGAATAGTTCAGGAATCAAGGGTAGCGGGTAGCGATTCTTGACGGTGATATTATTAATCTCTCTGTAGTCAATACATGGCCGCAGAGTTGAGTCTTTCTTTTCAACAAAGAACAGGGGTGCCCCAGCTGGAGATGTGGAAGGTCGAATAAAGCCTTTCTCTAAATTTTCATCCAGGAACTCTCTTAATACCTTCAATTCAGGTTCGGAAAGATTGTAAATCCGCCCAAATGGAATGGTTGTCCTGGCAGCAATTCAATGGGACAGTCGTAAGGACGTGAGGAGGTAATTGATCTGCTTTCTTCTTACTGCAGACATCAGAGAACTGCTGATATTGAGGTGGTAGTTTCTCTTCCTTCTCATGCGAAATCTCAAAGATTTGGACTTGTTGGAGAACAGGGGGTTCCTTATGACAATTATTCTTGCAGTAGTCAGATGGAAAGGTGATGGTCCTTGATGCCCAGTTGATACAAGGGTTATGGACTGAAAACCAGGGGATCCCTAGGATAACCGGAAATTTCGGAGATGAAATAAGGTGGAAACTGACAGCTTCATGATGATCCGGTTCGATACAAATCTCAAGTTCGATTGTCTCATGCGTGACAGGTCCAGAAGACAAGGGTGATCCATCCACAGTTTCCATTTCAACTGGTGTGGATTTGGTCCTACTGGAAATATTGTTATCACGTGTAAATTTTAAGTCCATGAAAATTTCCTCCTGCTCCCGAATCCAACAGGGCAGAGCATTGTATTTTTTGGGTGCCCATTACGACCTGAATGGGGATTACAAAATGAGATGATGTAGTATGTATTTTGTCTGTTTCTGGTGTTACTGATGAGATAGTCTGCATGATGGAATCCGACTGCTGAGAAAGGTCCATATTGCTGGCAGACCTGTTGTTGGTAAAGGATATAGTCCTTTTGTTAGGACAGTTGATGCATAGTGTCCAGGGTCCCACAATAGAGGCAGAGATGTTCAGCACGTCGCCTCTCCTTCTCCTGTGCAGAAAGTGGTCTTCGAATGACGTCGATCTGCATCGGTTCAGACACGCCTTGCGTCTTTTCTTGGTGGTCTGATGCTGAAAATGAGAAGCCAGGGCTATTCCCAAGTGCTCGCAGTCTCTCCTTTCTCCTTTCAGTAAGTCTCTGGTCTATCCGGATACATAGTTGAATAAAGTCCTCCAACTGGTCAGGGGTCTCAACCCTGGCAAGCTCGTCTTTCACTGGTTCTGATAACCCTCGTCGAAATTGACTTCTCTGGCCGCTGAATTCCAGGTGGTGTCGGCCACCCAGCGACGGAACTCCGATGTATATTCCGCAACAGAGCGACGTCCTTGGCGCAAATTATGTAATTTGGTTTCTGCTGTGGCACAGCGGTTTGGGTCATCAAAAACTTGATTCATAGCTGCGGTGAAGCTTCCAGGTCATTAAGGAGGCCATAGTCCTTTTCTACATAAGGTGAAGCCCAAGCAAGAGCTTCATCCGTCAGGAGATTTATCATGAAAAAAACTTTCTTCCTCTCACTGGTAAAGGGAGCAGTTGCATCTGGAAGTATATGCGGCATTGATTGAGGAATCCTCGGTACTGCTGGCGATCCCCACTGAACTTTGCAGGCAGCCAGCCGCGCGTTTGATTCGGACCCTGAATTGCGCACGTCCAGAAGTTGTTTTTGTAGCTCAATTACTTCCTGTTGTAGACCCGTGAACTCAGTTTGTAACTTGGAATATTTTCCTTGAAGTTCAGTACAAAAATTTTGAAGTTCCGTAACTTGCTGCCTCAGGGTGCTTACAGCGGACTCCATTTTGGCGCGAGATTATTCTGTCAGGATCCCGTCTGGGTTGGAGCCGATGTTACTGCAAACACTAGGGGAAGCTGAGGCAGGTAACGTGGTCAGAGGATAGCCGGGTCGGTACACTGGAAAGGCGTTATTAGTAGCACTGGATCAGGCAGAGAGCGTAGTCAGAATGGCAGGCCGAGTCAGTTCACAGGAGAGCGTATTGGTAGCAATGGATCAGGCGGAGAGCGTAGTCAGAAGGCAGGCCGAGGTCAGTTCACAGGAGAGCGGTATTGGTAGCAATGGATCAGGCAGAGAGCGTAGTCAGAAGGCAGGCCGAGGTCAGTTCACAGGAGAGCGGTATTGGTAGCAGTAAGAACAGCAGGAAGAGCTTGACTAGAGGCTAGGAGCACAATAATCTCGCAATGACACACCCACAGGGCCAGGTTTATATAGGGTGTGTAATTGGTAATCAGAGGCCAATCAAGAGAGCACTGGGTGGAGCCTATCAGGAAGAACAGTCAATGGTATCTGGGTTCAGCAAGGAACCTTGCAGCCAGCAGAATAACTCAGATGGTAGAGCTGCTGGCCGGTGGACAAGAGGTACTGGGTTCGATTCCTGACACATGCTCTGTCCTCTCTCTCACACACGCACGCTCCTTCCTCTCTCACACGCATGCTCCCTTCTCTCTCACACGCACGCTCCCTCCTCTCTCTCCCTCACACGCATGCTCCCTCTCTCTCACATGCACGCTTGCTCCTCTCTCCTTCACACGCACGCTCCCTCCTCTCTCTCACGCACCCATGCTCCCTTCTCTCTCACACGCACGCTCCCTCCTCTCTCACACGCACGCTCCCTCCTCTCTCTCTCACACGCATGCACCCTTCTCTCTCACGCATGCTCCCTCCTCTCTCTCTCTCTCACACACACACGCTCCCCGACCTCCTTTTCCCACTGTCGCCTCCAACTGCCTGTAGTGTCTTCCTGGAGCAGCAGTCTCATATACAGAAGGGTAAGATTATATATAGAAAGCATGTAAATAAGACGACCACAAAGGAATAGTAAAAATAGTCAATAAGTTGATAAATATCTACAGTAGTAAAAGTAAGAAGGAAAAAAACAAATAAAAATACTAAATGGTTCCACTGGGGCTTGAACCCAGGACCTTCTGCGTGTAAGGCCTCTTTCACACATCCGTTTTTTTTGTGTCAGGAATGATCCGGCGAACACCTGAAGGGACGGATCCGGCGCTGAAAAGAAAAAACTGATGCAACGGATCCGTTTTTTTGCTGGATCCGACCTGAACTTTTGAACCCGGAAAAAGAGGGTTTTGGATGTCCGGAGACACTGGAAAATGTAGTAGTAGTAGTAGTAGTAGTCCCTGATTTCCAGAATCCGGATCAGACTTTTGTCGGATTGCACAAAAGTCTGATCCGGTTCCATTGACTTCTATTATTTCCGGCCGCCTGATGCGCCGCTTCAGGCACTATCAGGCGGCTCCGGGAAACAAAAAAAAGTTGCATGCACCGTTTTGTCCGGCCGCCGGAATGTACATTTCCGCCGGATCCGGACAAAAACGGATACAACGCAATGACATCAGGCACGATCCGGCGCTAATGAAAGTCAATGGTAAAAAAACACATCCGCTACCGGATCCGTTTTTTTAACAACACGCCGGATCATGCCTGAAGTCAAAAAACGGATGTGTGAAAGAGGCCTAAAGCAGACATGATAACCACTACACTATGGAGCCTGGCAGTGCAGCACTGTTGCCTGCAATTCCTGGCCACTGCACTGAGGCTGACGTCAGTAATGGAAGGTATCATGTCCTCTGTTTCATGGAGGTTTCCTTCAAATAATGAAATCATGCACTGCCTCTGACCCAGTGGTTTAGTCAATCACAATATTTAGTTCTGCTGGGTGTCCTACCTACAGCGCAGCTTGTATCTGAGGGTTCAGGTTACAAAGCAATAAGTCACAGTAATCTCTGGTCCACAAATGACCCAAAACCTGGAGCATGGTATCTGTGTGAGGGGCCCATTACATAAGGCAGCGAAGGGGACTGCAGTGCTGGATGGGCCCCCTGTAGTTGCTATAGTCCTCCATACAAAACACGCTCACCACGGCCTCATGGCAAAAACAGACCCACGGTACACTGATGACTGGTGGGAAAAGGAACACACGGACCGTTGTTATGTTTAGGTAGCTGAGGAGGACAGGAGCAAAATACTGCCAAAGCAGCAAGACACCAGAGAGGCTGGAACCTAATGGGTTGCAGATCCCTAAACTAACCGCACAACTAGAAGTAGCCGTGGAGCGTACCTACGTTGATCCTAGACATCTCGGCACAGCCAGAGAGTTAGCTACACCTGAAGATAGAAAGAGGAAAGCTAACTGCCCCGGAGTAAAGCCCCCAAAGAAATAGGAAGCCCCCAAACATGTAATGGCGGTTAGACAAGAGAAAAACACGAACACAGACAGAAAATAGAATGAGCAAATGCTGGGGCCCAAATCTGTCTAGAAAGTAAAGTACAGGAGAGAAATTCTGTCTGCAACCCAGAAAAACCCTAATAAAAATACCAGCACTTCTGATTGCAAAAAACCTGAGACCACACGATCTCGACCACCTATATCAGATCTCTGGTGTGACACACTGCTACCCAGCAAATAAAAATATCAATGGAACAGAGAACAAGTGCAAATACAAAATGAGAACAGAGGGCAGCACAAGCCCCCAAAGGGGACTCGGCTGAAGTCCAAGGCAAGACTGCAAGAAGCAAGGGAAATCCAACCACAGAAAAAAAACAGAAAGTGACTTATCTGAATGATAGCAGGAAAGCAAGCTGAAATTCCAACAAAGACCTGGAAGCAACAATTGATTACAGGCGAGGATCATGGGAGTTCAGCTCACTTATATCAAGCCAGTCATCTCCACCTGACACCCATTCCTTAATTGGTTCAATACCCTCAGCAACCACCGGAGGGAGCCTCAGCTCCGAAGTCGTCTCAAAGACATTCACAACAGACTGTACACTGATGACTGGTGGGAAAAGGGACACACGGACCGTACACTGATGACTGATGGGAAAAGGGACACACGGACCGTACACTGATGACTGATGGGAAAAGGGACATACGGACCGTACACTGATGACTGATGGGAAAAGGGACATACGGACCGTACACTGATGACTGATGGGAAAAGTGACACACGGACCTGTAAAGAAACACACATGAGAGAGTAGAGCCGGAGGGATACAGATATCCCCCCGCCGTCATCAATCTGTGATGGAGCTTACACTACACAGTCGCAGCTCTCTGGCACCCCCTTACCCTCAGGTCAGTCAGGGAACTGCACCTAGGATAAGTAGTCGCCAGAGAGGCTGCCCTGTTACGTACTGGTAATTGGTCAAAGAAAAAAGGGAGACACAAAAGCACAAATAGGGTCATATCAAACGTTACACAAAGGTGCCCACCAAGAGAACTACTCACCTGGTGAGAGTGAAGGAAGGACATATATTAATGGCGGCTGCTGCAGATCCACAGGTCAGTGCAAGACCAGATTAAAGCATACACTTAGGTAGGAAAAAAGGATCATCCCCGCGCTGCCACAAGAAGAATTCCAAAAATTGTAGAGGCTTCAACGTGGTTTATTCTACGCGTTTCAGGGTACAGGTGACCCCTTCATCAGGACATGCCACAAATATTGTACAAGAGTCAAAGGTATACAGGGTTTAAGTACACATCAGCATTTGAAAGCGACGCCCAAAGGATCAGATGACACCCAGTGTCAAGGTTCAGGCTCATCAAAAAGTTCACAAAAATCATCAGAGAAATATACATTAATATCTTACACATTTAACCTTATTTTTGTTTGTAGGATAACAAAATTGAAAAAGAGAGATATCATGAAAAAAAAAAAAGTTTGCGTGAGTTTGGTTCCGCTTTTTTTTTTCATGATATCTCTCTTTTTCTCTTTATAAGTATATTTTTGAGTAAAATGTAAATTGCTCTCTTATTCTATAAATTACTGACAACACGTCTCCGAATTTCCAAGCAATACATTTTGTATTTATTTTCAGAAAATGAAAAATGGTCAAAATAACAAAACAATGCAGCCCTCAAATAATGCAAGAAAACAAGTTCATAATCATTCAGAAACAACAATACTAATGTTTTATCTCAGGAAGAGTTCAGAAATCAATATTTTGGGAATAACAATGATTTTTAATCCCAGCTTTCATGCGTCTTGGCATGCTTTCCACCAGTCTGTCACACTGCTTTTGGGTGACCTTATGCCGCTCCTGGTATATAATGTAAGCAGTTCTTCTTTGTTTGATGGCTTGTGATTATCCATCTTCCTCTTCATCACATTCCAGAGGTTTTCAATGGGGTTCAGGTCTGGAGATTGGGCCATGACAGGGATTTGATGTGGCGGTCCTTCATCCACACACTGATTGATCTAGCTGTGTGGCTTGGCGCATTGTCCTGCTGGAAAAACCAGTCCTCAGAGTTGGGGAACATTGCCTGAGCAGAAGGAATCAACTGTTTTCCAGGATAACCTTGTATGCGGCTTGATTCATATGTCCTTCGCAAAGAATAACCTGCCCAATTCCAGCCTTGCTGAAGCATCCCCAGATCATCACCGATCCTCCGCCAAAGTTCACAGTGGGTGCAAGACACTGTGGCTTGTACGCCTCTCCAGGTCTCTGTCTAACCATTAGACGACCAGGTGTTGGGCAAAGCTGAAAATTAAACTCCTCAGAGAAGATTACCTTACTCTATGGTCCAATCCTTATGGTCTTTGGCAAACTTCAGCCTGGCTCTCCTTTGCTTCTCATTGATGAAAGGCTTTTTTCTAGCTTTACATGACTTGAGCCCTGCCTCTAGGAGCCTGTAATGAACTATTCTTACCGTGTACTTCACCCCAGCTGCTGTTTGCCATTCCTTTTGTAAGTCACTTGATGTCATCATGCAGTTGCTGAGTGATATTCGAATAACATGTTGGTCATCCCAGTCAGCGTAGAGTCGTTTTCGCCCTCTGTAGCTTGGTTGTCCCCAATGTCTGCTGCTTAACTTCGTTGTAATGGACTGCCGTCTTAGAAATTTTAAGGATGGAGGCAACTTGATGCTCACTGTATCCCTCTGCTAGTAATACCAGAATTGAGCCCTTCTTTTCCTCACTCAAGACTTTCCTTTTCAACTCCTTTGGCATGGTTAAATGTTGTGAACGCTCTGGATCTGACTTTGAGTTTGGGCTCCCCCTGGTGGCTGCTGATCGTAATGAAGCTGCTTTGGTTAACAGAGGTCTATCAACTGGGGCGATGATTGGAAATCAGGTGTTACTGACTGGGGAGATATAAGTGAGCAACCTTCCCATGATCCTTGCCGGTGATTTGTTTCTTCATGATACCTTTTGGAAGTCAGCTTGCTTCATGCTTTTTCCTGCAACTTTCAGATAAGTTATTTGCTGTTTATTTCTGCGGCATTTGTTTTTGTCTATCTCAGGGGCCTGCGCTGGACTCTGTTTCTCATTTGCCACTGTTTATGTATTTTCAGTTCACTGTTATTTCAATATCTGCTGATTTGCTACCAGTTCACACCAGAGACAGTTTATGTATTTTCAGGTCCCTGTTATTTCAGTATCTGCTGATTTGCTACCAGTTCACACCAGAGTTCTGATCTAGCGGGGGAGAGATCGTGTGGTCTCAGTAGTTTTGCATATCAGACGTGTTGGAGTTTTTCTTAGAGTTTTTGCTGGATTGCAGACAGTATTCTTTCCTGTCCTGTTCTATCTAGACAGTTTGGGCCCCAGCTGTCATGTGTGCATTGCCACGAAGATCGTCGCGGTTGCACATTTTGACTTCTCACAGCTGAGCTGCTGTTTCTTTGTGTTTGGCAGCTAGGGAGTTAATTCTGTCTGTGCTCGGTGCTGGGACTGGGTGCAGTTTCTCCCGGCTGCAATTGATTATTTGTTGATTGGTTTCCTTTAAATTCCTGGTTGTCTGCTTGGGGAGTTGCCAGTGAAACCTTCATGCAGACCACAGATAGGAATGAATCTGTATAGACTTTAGTTGTGAGCTCCTTAGTTGTTCTAAGCTCAACTTGGTTAGAGTTTATTTCCCAGACCATTTATGTTCCTTTGGTGTTTGAGTGTGTATGCAAGCGAGTGTTATCCTGTCTGTCTTATATGTCTAATCTGTGTATTTAGCTAAGATCAGCCCATATCCCTTTGGTGGTAGTCAGGATCCTTCTTAGGACTGATTACAGGGTTCAGGGTCTGATAGGAGACAGGGTTAGGTTGGTGACTTGGACCTCTGAACCATTATCAGTACCTCCAAGGTGAGGGATTAGTTAGGACCCCAGTTTAGGGTCAGGTTAGATCCCGGTCCACCTCTTTCCTGTTTCAGCTCATCAAGTCCTCAAGATTAACCCTGAGTTCAGCAGATATCGTGTCAGGTAAATCTATTCTATACTTACATGCTGATGTTGCTATACTAGTTGTTGTATAGAGTGTTGTTCCTGTATTAATAGTTTACTGACATTGTATACATATCATTAGACAGCGTGACATTTTCACTGGCCCTAAAAATTATCTCCAGTTA
>JARQOD010008659.1:0-34737 GCA_033576555.1 Oophaga sylvatica
TTTCTCAGTAGGGAGAGAGTTAGGCAGGAAAATAAAACTTATTCTGTGCTTGTGCTGATAGCGATTAGCTGTACAGCTAGTGTGCAGTGACAGGGGAGGATTTTGTTGTGTGCAGGCAGCGCTGGTTCTTAGGCTGCCTGCCAGTGACAGGGAGGAATTTCTTGTGTGCAGCAGCAGAGCTGAATATTAGTCTGCCTGCCAGTGAGAGGGATGAATTTCTCGTGTGCAGCAGCAGAGCTGATTATTAGGCTGCCTGCTAGCTGTATTGCTGTGTGTACACTGCTGTGCAGAGTGCTTTTTAACACAGAAACTACACAGCACTAATACTTTTATTCTTTTTTTCTGCACAGTTACCGAGCGTTCATTTTTCCCCAAAATCGTATACAACTGGTATCTTGTGATACAGTACCATTTTTCTGCCTTCTGTATTACGCTCAAATCCATACTGAGAGAGTGGCCGTGTGTGACTCCGGAAATATATACGGACATTTAAATTTTCACCAAAACCGTATACATCTGGCATCTTCTGATACAGTACAGTTTTTCTGCCATCTGTATTACGATCAAATCCATACTGAGAAAGGGTCTGTGTGTGACTCCGGAAATATTTACGGTGATTTCATTTTTCACCAAAACCGTATACAGCTGGTATCTGTTAGGGTTCGAGTTCCCGCTGCTGCACAAGAGTAGTCTTGAACTAGTCCCGCTGCGGTCCCCCATCCATCTCCGTCCGCAGTGGAGCCTGCTCAGCAGAGACATCGGTCCCAGCGTCTTGCTCATTCCAATACTGTGCAGAGACTTGCTGCTGCCCCTCCTGGACCTTCTATTATAGCCAGTGCTGGAGCAGACGTCTTTGGGACGAAGTCCTGCGTTTCCTCTTCTGAGCATGCCCAGGGTAAGATCTCTCATTGGAGATCAGGGGTCACATGATTCAGGTACTGCAGCAGCTCCTATTGGTCTGCCAGGAAGGTCCTGAAACTACATGTGTTTTGGAACAGTTTCTCATTGGTCCTTGTTTCTGGCAGGTCCTGCAAATGTTATTATAAAAGGTGACATGGCTGGGCCGCCATGCGCTAGTATCAATTGCATTATGTGCTTTGCGCCAGTGTGATCATGCACGCATGTGGTTAGGGCTCGGCTGAAATAAGCCCCTAGAATACCGGCACCTCCGGTGAGGAGATTTGAGTGCACGTGGTTAGGGCTTGGCTGAAATAAGCCCCTAGAATACCGGCTTCTCCGGTGAGGAGATTGCTTGATTGCGTTGCTGTCTGCATGATCATGGACTGCTATCCGCACAGCAGTTATCTGTGTATCCCTGTGGTGTTAACAGGACACAGTCTTTTGCTCAGCGGCTCTGTGACGCAACAGGGTTCGCTTAATAATGCGGGTTCAGCGCCCTAGCGTTTTACTTTGCGGCTCACTGAAGATAAGTGAGTTCGCACTTATCGCCATATAGCGCTGTGGCATTCCCGTTAGCGGCTCTGGGGATTAACATAGTCGCACTTACTGCCACAGCACGCTAAGACGTTTATTTTAGTGACTCCGCAGGATAACAGAGTTCGCTACTTTCGCCATCTTACTAGCAGTGGGCTTTGCCTGCACGATGGACCCCGTGCTGCGAACGCACCTCTCTACTATATCTATTAGGTGCGTTCCGCAGACCCTAACATAATACTAGCGCCAGGGTCTGGCTAGTAAAATGGCGGACGACCAGCATCTACAGCATTACATCCAGCAGCTGGAGGGTAGGTTGGCGGTCCTTGAGCGCACAACCTCAGCTGTGGATGTTACCGCAGTCGCTGTTCAGGCTGCTAGCGTAGCTGCAGCCAGTTTGTCCACTGCTACCTCTGCTCCGACATTATCCCACCTCCCACTTCCAGACAAGTTTACAGGTGACAGTAAACATTGTCAGGGATTCGTTAGTCAGTGCTCTATACAGCTTGAGCTTCTGGCAACATGTTTCCCCACGGAACGGGCACAAGTGGCTTTTATTGTGTCTCTTCTGTCGGGCAGAGCATTGGAGTGGGTAACTCCGCTGTGGGAGCGCGACGATCGTGTGGTGCGGAGTGCTCCTCGGTTATTGGAGGCTCTGAAACAGGTCTTTTTAGGACCTCAGGTCACGCACGATACGGGTCTCCAACTGTTGGCAATGTCACAGGGCTTGTCCATGGTCAGCCAGTTCTCAGTCCAATTTCGGACTTTGGCCTCTGAATTAGAGTGGCCAGATAAAGTTCTTATTCCAGTGTTCTGGAGAGGACTGGCAGACCATGTAAAGGACGCTTTGGCTACCAAGGAGATCCCTGCCACACTGGAGAAACTCATTTCTATATCTCCCCGCATCGACCTCCGTTTTCACGAGGGGAGGTTAGAGAGGACCCAGTGTAGGCAGAGGTTTCGGCTGGCACCCACCTTTGCCAAACCTGTTGTGTTATGGTAGCTGAGGAGAATAAGCAAAAACGGCAATACACCAGAGAGGCTGGAACCTATTGGATTGCAGTAACCTGAACTGACCACACAACTAGAGGTAGCCGTGGAGCGTTCCTACGTTGATCCTAGATGCCTCGTCACAGCCTGAGAGATAACTACACCTAAAGGCAGAAAGATGAAAGCTATCTGCCCCAGAGCAGATCCCCAAAGAAAATAGGAAGCCCCCAAACATGTAATGGCAGTTTAGACAAGAAGAAGCACGGACACAGACAGAAAATAGAATGAGCAAACGCTGGGGCCCAATCTGTCTAGACAGAAAAGTATAGGAAAGGATACTCACTGCAATAAAAAAAAAACCCTAAAAAATACCAACTCTTCTGATTGCAAAAACACCTGAGATTACACGATCTCTACCACCTAAATCAGATCTCTGGTGTAACAAAACTAAGCCGCAGCCACTGAAAAAACAGGAAAAAGAAAATGAACAAATAACAGTGGCTTCAGATAAACTGAGAGGAGCACAAGCCCCCCGGAGGGGACCTGGCTGACCTCCACAGAAGTGCAGGGAACAATGCAAAAAGCAAGCACAAAAATAAAAGCAGAAAATATCTTATCTGATAGCAGAAGATGAAGGCAAGACTCAGCAAACTTCCAAATGAACAAGGAACCACAAATGAGACAAGAACAATTGATCACCGGCAACCATCATGGGAAGGAACCTCCCTTATATCAAACCAGTCAGCCATCCCAGATTGCCATTCCTCGCTGAAAGGTTTAGTACTGTCTGTAACCACCAGAGGGAGCCTCTGCTCAGAAACCATCTCTAGCATATTCATAACAGTACCCCCCCCTTGATGAGGGGTCACCGAACCCTCACTTGTGCAACCAGGCCGAATCAGGATGAGCTCGGTGATAGGCATCGATCAGTCTCCTAGCATGGATGTCGGAAGCAAACACCCAAGAATTGTCCTCCTGACCATAACCTCTCCTCTTAACCAAATACTGGAGTTTCTGTCTAGAAAAACGAGAATCCAATATTTTCTCAACCACATACTCCAGATTGCCCTCAACCAAAACAGGGTCAGGAGGCGCAGCCATAGGAAACACTGGCTCGACAAACCTCTTCAATAAGGACTTGTGGAACACGTTATGGACCTTAAATGTCCCTGGAAGCAGCAAACGGAAGGAAACAGTATTAAGGATTAAGAATCTCCATGATCTTATAAGGTTCAATGAACCTAGGCTTAAACTTAGGAGATGCAACCCTCCTAGGGATATTTCTTGAGGACAACCAAACCAAGTCCCCCACTTTAAACCGAGGACCATCAGTCCTATGTCGGTTGGCAAACCGTTGGGCCTTCTCCTGAGAGAGAGACAACCTCTCCACTACCTGGTCCCAAATCTGTTGCATTCGCTCCACAACAGAGTCAACACCCGGACAGACAGAAGCCTCCGCCTGTCCCGAAGAAAATCAAGGGTGAAACCCAAAATTGCAGAAAAATGGAGACATCAAGGTGGCAGAGCTAGCCCTATTATTAAGAGCAAACTCAGCCAAAGGCAAAAAAGAGACCCAGTCATCTTGATCAGCAGACACAAAACATGTCAAATAAGTCTCCAAGGTCTGGTTTGTTCTCTCGGTTTGTCCATAGGTCTGAGGATGAAAAGCAGAGGAGAAAAATAATTGAACATCAAGTTTAGAACAAAATGTCCTCCAAAATCTGGAAACAAACTGGACTCCTCTGTCAGACACAATGTTCTCCGGAATGCCATGTAATCGAACCACGTGCTGAAGGAACAAAGGCACCAATTCAGAGGAAGAAGGTAACTTAGGTAATGGCACAAGATGTATCATCTTGGAAAACCTATCACAGATTACCCAGATAACGGTCATTTTCTGAGAAACAGGGAGGTTGGAAATAAAATCCATAGAGATATGGGTCCATGGCCTCTTGGGCACAGGTAATGGCGTTAACAAACAACTAGAGCGAGAGCAAGGCTTGGAGCGAGAGCAAGTCCCACAGGACTGCACAAATTCCCTGACGTCACGAGACAAAGTAGGCCACCAAAAGGACCGACTCACCAAGTCTCTGGTACCAAAAATCCCGGGATGACCAGCCGCGGAACAATGATTCTCAGACATCACACTCTTCTTCCACTGGTCTGGTACAAACAAATTCCCAATAGGGCAGCGCTCAGGTTTATCCTCCTGACACCCTTCCAGAGCCAGTCTCAAATTGGGCGAGATGGCGGAAAGAACTGCACACCTCTTTCAAAATAACAGTAGGATCAGATAACTCAGGAGAGTCTGCAAAGAAACTCCTCGAGAGGGCATCCGCCTTAACATTCTTAGTGCCAGGAAGAAAGGAAACCACAAAATTAAAACGTGTGAAAAACAAGGCCCACCTGGCCTGTCTAGGATTAAGTCGCTTGGCTGATTCGAGATAAACAAGATTCTTATGGTCCGTGAGGACTACCACCTGATGTTTGGCTCCTTCCAGCCAATGTCTCCACTCTTCAAAGGCCCACTTCATGGCCAATAACTCCCGATTACCCACGTCATAATTACGTTCAGTTGGAGAAAATTTTCGAGAGAAAAAGGCACAAGGGTTACTCTTAGAGGTCTCTGGATCTCTTTGGGACAAAACGGCACCTGCCCCAATTTCAAAGGCATCAACCTCCACCTGAAATGGTAGAGAAACATCAGGCTGCCGTAGAACAGGAGCAGAAGTGAATCTCTGATTAAGTTTCTGAAACTCAGAGACTGCCTCAGGAGGCCAATTCACCACATCAGAACCCTTTTTGGTCAAATCAGTTAATGGTTTAACAATAACAGAGAAATTACCAATAAACTTACGATAAAAATTGGTAAAGCCCAAAAACCTCTGAAGAGCCTTTAATGAAGTAGGTTGGACCCAATCACAGATGGCCTGAACCTTGACCGGGTCCATTTCAATAACAGACGGAGACAAAATGAATCCAGAAATGAGACCTTCTGTACGCCAAAAAGACACTTTGATCCCTTCACCTACAGTGCATTCTCTCTCAAAATCTGGAACACAGTCCGAACATGTTTCACATGAGAGTCCCAGTCATTGGAAAAAATCAAGATATCATCCAAATAAACAATCAGAAATGTATCTACAAAATCCCTGAAAATATCATTCATGAAGGATTGGAAGATGGAAGGAGCATTAGTGAGCCCAAAGGGCATCACTACGTACTCAAAATGCCCCTCTGGGGTATTAAACGCTGTCTTCCATTCATCCCCGTGCTTAATGCGAATAAGGTTATATGCCCCCCTGAGGTCAAGCTTGGTAAACCAACTAGCACTTTTCACCCTGGAAAACAGGTCAGAAATCAAGGGTAACGGATATTGATACTTCACAGTGATCTTATTCAAGAGACGATAATCAATACACGGCCTCAATGAACCATCCTTTTTGGCCACAAAGAAAAAACCGGCACCCAAGGGTGAAGAGGATGGTATGATATAACCCTTCTCCATTGACTCCTTGATATAAGATCGCATAGCATTGTGTTCAGGTACAGATAAGTTAAAAAGGCGACCTTTAGGAAATTTACCACCAGGCACTAATTCAATAGCGCAATCATAGCTCCTGTGAGAGAGCAAGGATGCAGATTTACTTTCACTAAATACATTCGAAAAATCAGTCAAAAAGTCAGGAACATCCTGAGACTGGGAGAGGCAGAAAAAACAGGAGTGTCGGCATTAACACATTGGCAGCCCCAACTGGTCACAGACACAGATTTCCAATCCAAAACAGGATTATTAGACTGTAACCAAGGGCAACCTAGTACAATAATGTCATGCAGATTATACAGCACCAGAAATTTGCAACTCTCCTGATGATCTGGTTCAACTCTCATTATCACCTGAGTAGAAAACTGGGGTTTATTCTCCACCAAAGGGGTAGAATCAATGCTCAGTAGGGTGTTATGATTTGGTAGCTGAGGAGTGCAGGTAAAAAAGGAAATACACCAGAGCAGTTGGAATCTATGAGATTGCAGTACCCTGACTAACCACCGCAACTAGAGGCAGCCGTGGAGCGTTCCTACGTTGGTCCTAGACGCCTCGTCACAGCCTGAGAAACTAACTACACCTAAAGATAGAAAGAGGAAAGCTATCTGCCCCGGAGCAGAACCCCAAAGATAATAGAAAGCCCCCAAACATGTAATGGCGGTTAGACAAGAAGAAATACTGACACACACAGAAAATAGTATGAGCAAACGTTGGGGCCCAAACTAACTAAAAGAAAAGGATAGGAAGGGTACTTACTGCAATCTCAAAAAACCCTGAAAAGCACCAACTCTACTAATTTCAAAAACACCTGAGATCACACGACCTCTACCACCTAAATTAGTTCTCTGGTGTAACAAAATCAAAACAGCAGCCACTGAAAAAACTAGAAAAAGCAAAAGTACAAACATCAGTGGCTGAACAAAACTGAGAGGGCAAAAAACCCCCGGAGGGGACCCTGAAGGCCCCCACAGAAGTGCAGGACAAAATGCAAAAATATAGCACAAAAACAAAAAGAAGAAAATGTCTTATCTGTAAGCAGGAGATGCAGACACGACACAGCAGGCTACAAAGGAATCAGGAATCAAGGATTGAGACCAGAACAATTGATCACCAGCAACCCTGATGGGAAGGTGACTCCCTTATATAAGACCAGTCAGTAACACCTGATTCCCAATCCTCACAATCTTCACTGGAAAGTCCAGTACCGCTAGTAACCACCAGAGGGAGCCTCTGCTCAGAACTCATCTCAAGCCCATTTACAACAGTACCCCCCCCTTGAGGAGGGGTCACCGAACCCTCATTTGAGCAACCAGGTCGGTCAGGATGAGTTCTATGATACGCACGGATGAGTCTCCTAGCATGGATGTCCGAAGCAAACACCCAAGAATTGTCTTCCTGACCATAACCTCTCCACTTAACCAAATACTGGAGTTTCCGTCTAGAAAAACGAGAATCCAATATCTTCTCAACCACATACTCCAGATTGCCCTCAACCAAAACAGGGTCAGGAGGCACAGCAGTAGGAACCACTGGCTCAACAAACCTCTTCAACAAGGACTTGTGGAACACGTTATGGATCTTAAATGTCCCTGGAAGAAGCAAACGAAAAGAAACAGGATTAAGAATCTCCATGATCTTATAGGGTCCAATGAACCTAGGCTTAAATTTAGGATAAATATATAAATTTTGCTAGGTAGGCACTTCCAAATTAAACACAAAACCGAAAAAGAGAAGAGAAGCATATCATGCCATAAAAAATTTAAGTTTTATTGTAGAAAAATACATATTAAAGCAGCAATGCAAAAAGGGAGTAATATTTTAAAAATGGAGACAACAATACAAGGGAAACCGCATTCAAATCAGGATAGTTAATTAGAAGGTAAATGTTGCACAAATAATCATGGTAACGGAGACAGAGTGTTTTATCAAATGAATAAAAACTCACAAAATTATGAATAAATGTTTAATGCATGTAGATTAGCGAGTGTGTTATTATTAGAGTGCAAGTGCAACAAAAAGTAAACGCAAAATGCAAGGCTACATAAATAAGTCTCCAAAAAACATTATATGCATGCATGCATCCCCTTTGGAAGAAGCTATAGAGCGAAACGCGCGTCGGGGTGTCTAGCCGCTTCTCAGGTATACTTTGGATGTAATTTAGCACTGTATAATGTTGTTTGGAGACTTATTTATGTAGCCTTGCATTTTGTGTTTACTTTTTGTTTCACTTGCACTCTAATAGTAACACACTCGCTAATCTACATGCATTAAGCATTTATTCATAATTTTGTGAGTTTTTATTCATTTATCTCATTTGATAAAACACTCTGTCTCCGTTACCATGATTATTTGTGCAACATTTACCTTCTAATTAACTATCCTGATTTGAATGCGGTTTCCATTGTATTGTTGTCTCCATTTTTAAAATATTACTCCCTTTTTGCATTGCTGCTTTAATATGTATTTTTCTACAATAAAACTTACATTTTTTATGGCATGATATGCTACTCTTCTCTTTTTCGGTTTTGCTTAAATTTAGGAGATGCCACTCTCATAGGAATATTTTTTGAGGACAACCAGACCAAGTCCCCCACTTTAAACCGAGGACCATCAGTCCTATGCCGGTTAGCAAACCGCTGGGCCCTCTCCTGAGAGAGGGACAACCTCTCCACTACCTGGTCCCAAATCTGTTGCATACGCTCCACAACAGAGTCAACACCTGGACAGACAGAAGCCTCCGTCTGTCCTGAAGAAAATCGAGGCTGAAACCCAGAATTACAGAAAAATGGAGACATCAAAGTGGCAGAGCTAGCCCTATTATTAAGAGCAAACTCAGCCAAAGGCAAAAAAGAGACCCAGTCATCCTGATCAGCAGACACAAAGCATCTTAGATAAGTCTCCAATGTCTGGTTTGTTCTCTCAGTTTGACCATTGGTCTGAGGATGAAACGCCGAGGAGAAAGACAATTGAACACTAAGTTTAGAACAAAAGGTCCTCCAAAATCTGGAAACAAACTGGACTCCTCTGTCAGACACAATGTTCTCAGGAATGCCGTGTAAACGAACCACGTGCTGAAGGAACAACGGCACCAATTCAGAGGAGGAAGGCAACTTAGGTAATGGCACAAGATGTATCATCTTGGAAAACCTATCACAAATAACCCAGATAGCGGTCATTCTCTGAGAAACAGGAAGATCGGAAATGAAATCCATAGAGATATGGGTCCATGGTCTCTTGGGCACAGGCAATGGCATCAACAAACCACTAGAGCGAGAGCAAGGCTTGGAGCGAGAGCAAGTCCCGCAGGACTGCACAAATTCCCTGACATCACGAGATAAGGTAGGCCACCAAAAGGACCGACTAACCAAGTCTCTGGTACCAAAAATTCCGGGATGACCAGCCAACGCGGAACAATGAATCTCAGATATCACACTCTTTTTCCACTGGTCCGGGACAAACAATTTTACAACAGGGCAGCGCTCGGGCCTATCCTCCTGACACCCCTCCAGAGCAAGTCTCAAATTGGTGAGATGGCGGAAAGAACTACACCCTCTTTCAAAATAACAGAAGGATCAGATAACTCAGGAGAGTCCGCAAGGAAACTGCTTGAAAGGGCATCCGCCTTAACATTCTTAGTGCCAGGAAGAAAGGAAACCACAAAATTAAAGCGTGTGAAAAACAAGGCCCACCTGGCCTGTCTAGGATTAAGTCGCTTGGCAGATTCCAGATAGACCAGATTCTTATGGTCCGTAAGGACCACCACCTGATGTTTGGCTCCCTCTAGCCAATGTCTCCACTCTTCAAAAGCCCACTTCATGGCCAATAACTCCCGATTACCCATGTCATAATTACGTTCAGTAGGAGAACATTTTCGAGAGAAAAAGGCACAAGGGTTACTTTTAGAGGTCTCAGGCTCTCTTTGGGACAAAACGGCAGCTGCCCCAATTTCAGAGGCATCAACCTCCACCTGAAATGGCAGAGAAACATCAGGCTGCCGTAGAACAGGAGCAGAAGTGAATCTCTGCTTAAGTTCCTGAAATGCAGAGACTGCCTCAGGAGGCCAATTTACCACATCAGAACCCTTTTTGGTCAAATCAGTTAATGGTTTAACAATAACCGAGAAATTACCAATAAATTTACGATAAAAATTGGCAAAACCCAAGAATCTTTGAAGAGCCTTTAATGAAGTAGGTTGGACCCAATCACAGATGGCCTGAACCTTGACCGGGTCCATTTCAATAACAGATGGGGACAAAATGAATCCCAGAAATGAGATCCTCTGTACGCCAAAAAGACACTTTGATCCCTTCACATACAGAGCATTCTCTCTCAAAATCTGGAATACAGTTCGAACATGTTTCACATGAGAGTCCCAGTCATTGGAAAAAATCAAGAATCATCCAAATAAACAATCAGAAATTTATCCAAAAAATCCCTGAAAATGTCATTCATGAAGGACTGGAAGACAGAAGGAGCATTAGTGAGCCCAAAGGGCATCACAAGGTACTCAAAATGCCCTTCAGGGGTATTGAATGCCATCTTCCATTCATCCCCGTGCTTAATGCGAATAAGGTTATATGCCCCCCTGAGGTCAAGCTTGGTAAACCAAGTAGCATTTTTCACCCTTAAAAACAGGTCAGAAATCAAGGGTAACAGATATTGATATTTCACAGTAATATTGTTCAAAAGACGATAATCAATACACGGCCTCAATGAACCATCCTTTTTGGCCACAAAGCAAAAACCGGCACCTAAGGGTGAAGAAGATGGTCTGATATGACCCTTCTCCAATGACTCCTTGATATAAGACCGCATAGCGTCATGTTCAGGTACAGACAAGTTAAAAAGGCGACCTTTAGGGAATTTACTACCAGGCACTAATTCAATAGCGCAGTCATAGCTCCTATGGGGAGGCAAGGATGCAGATTTACTTTCGCTAAACACATCAGAAAAATCAATCAAAAAGTCAGGAACATCCTGAGCCTGGGGGGAGGCAGAAAAAACAGGAGTGTTGGTATTAACACATTGGCAGCCCCAACTGGTTACAGACACAGATTTCCAATCCAAAACAGGATTATGAGATTGTAACCAAGGGAAACCCAGTACGATAATGTCATGCAAATTATACAGAACCAAAAATTTGCAGCTCTCCTGATGATCAGGTTCAACCTTCATTATCACCTGAGTAGAGAACTGAGGTTTATTCTCAGCCAAAGGAGTAGAATCGATCCCCAGAAGGGGAATAGACTTCCGTAGGGGTATCAAGGGAAACCCACAACGTTTAGCAAAATCAAAATCCATCAGGTTAATAGCTGCTCCCGAATCAACGAAAGCCTGAGCAGAAAATGAGGACAGAGAGCATATCAGGGTAACAGTTAATAAAAACTTAGTCTGAACACTACCCAAGACAACTGAGCGTGCAAAATGTCTTCCCCGCTTAGGGCAGACTGAAATAGCATGAGAGGCATCACCACAGTAGAAACATAACCCATTGCGCTTCCGAAACTCATGACGCTGTGCCCCAGAAACCACTCTATCACACTGCATGGATTCAGAAGCAGGTTCACAAGGCAACACCTATCCCACGCATACTTCTCCGCTCACGCAAACGTCTGTCAATTTGAATTGCTAATGACATAGAATCATTGAGACCAGAGGGACAGGGAATCCCACCATAACATAGAATCATAGAATCATAGAATGGTAGAGTTGGAAGGGACCTCCTGGGCCTTCTGGTCCAACCCCCTGCTCAAAGCAGGATTCTCTAAATCATCCCAGACAGATGTCTATCCAGCCTCTGTTTGAAGACTTCCATTGAAGGAGAACTCACCACCTCTTGTGGCAGCCTGTTCCACTCATTGATCACCCTAACTGTCAAAAAGTTTTTTCTAATATCTAATCTGTGTCTCTTCCCATTCAGTTTCATCCCATTGCTTCTAGTCTTTCCTTGTGCAAATGAGAATAAAGATGATCCTTCTACAATGTGACAGCCCTTGAGATATTTGTAGACAGCTATTAAGTCTCCTCTCAGTCTTCTTTTTTGCAAGCTGAACATTCCCAAATCCTGCAACCGTTCCTCATAGGACATGGTTTGCAGACTGGTCACCATTCTGGTGGCTCTTCTCTGAACTTGCTCCAGTTTGTTGATGTCTTTTTTAAAATGTGGTGCCCAAAACTGGACACAGTATTCCAGATGAGGTCTGACCAAAGAGGAGTAGAGGGCAATAATGACCTCACGTGATCTAGACTGTATGCTTTGTTGATACATCCTAGAATTGCATTTGCCTTTTTTGCTGCTGCATCACACTGTTGACTCATGTTAAGTCTGTGATCAATTAGTATACCCAAGTCTTTTTCACATGTGCTGTTACTTAGCCCTATTCCTCCCATTTTGTATATGCTTTTTTCATTTTTATTGCCCAGATGTAGTACTTTGCATTTTTCCCTGTTAAAATCCATTCTGTTAGTTGCTGCCCACTGCTCCAGTTTATGTATATCTTTTTGAATCCTCTCTCTCTCTTCTCTAGTATTAGCTACCCCTCCTAGCTTTGTGTCATCAGCAAATTTGATCAGTTTACCCTCAATTCCTTCATCTAAATCATTGATAAAGATGTTGAACAATACAGGGCCCAAAACAGAGCCTTGTGGTACCCCACTTGAGACATTCTTCCAACTGGATGTGCAGCCATTTACAACCACTCTTTGGGTCCGATCACTAAGCCAGTTATGAATCCACCTAACAGTTGCCTTGTCCATTCCATACTTAGTCATTTTTTCAATAAGGATTGTGTGAGATACTTTGTCAAATGCTTTGCTGAAGTCAAGATATACTATATCTACAGCATTTCCCTGATCCACCCAGTCAGTGATTCTGTCATAGAAGGAAATTAAGTTAGTCTGACATGACTTATTAGTTACAAACCCATGCTGACTCTGTTTAATCACTTCATTCTTATCCAGGTATTTGCATACATGTTCTTTAATAATTTGTTCAAAGATCTTTCCTGGTATAGAAGTCAGACTCACCAGCCTGTAGTTCCCTGGGTCCACCTTCTTCCCCTTTTTGAAGATAGGAACAACATTTGCTCTTCTCCAGTCTTCTGGGACTTCTCCTGTTCTCCAAGAATTTTCAAAGATTATGGACAGTGGTTCAAGAATTTCTTCTGCTATCTCCTTCAGTACCCTGGGGTGTAATTCATCTGGACCTGGAGACTTGAATTCATTTATGTTAGCTAAGTGTTTCCTCACTGTCTTTCTGTTTATAGATATCCTGGATTCTTCTATTCCTTTAACACTAGGACTACTGGACTCGTGACCCCGCCTAGAACTACTGAAAGGAGTCATTTTGACTCCTTGCTTGTTTTCGTTTATTTTTAGATTTTCATTTGTGGTTATTTATTAATAATTATATTTTTTGTAATGTATTATTATTGTGAGATCCAACAGTAATGCTTTTGATTGTTTTTTTTTCTGCTTTTCTTATTTTTCTACAGAAAATAACAATAATTATAATAGACGTTTTTCAAACATTTTTTTTATTCAAGTGCACACATATAACAACAACTGAAGAACAAAAAGCAGAGAAAATGTAGGTGGAGGAGCATAAAAATGAAAATATGGCGCAGAATTCACCTTCTAAACATTTGGTGTTTCGCATTTTAGGCATTGCCTTTGATTTATGGCAGTACATTGCCCACACAAAGACTTACCACAAGTCTTACAATTGCCGACAGATCTATTTTTCTTGCACTTTTCTTTGATCTGGCAAAATTTTGTTTGAACCATCACTTCTGAGCATGTAGAAACTTGGGACGTGGAACCCTTTTCCCTATCTGTGACATAAGGACCACTCAACTCTCTCACAAGCGTTTGCAAAAATGCCTTGCGTGACATTTTTTGGTGGGTTATCTCATTGAATATTATCCATGCATTTATACCCGCAAAGTCTAAGGCATTTTCAAATGCATGAACAGGCCATCTCCTTGTGCATGTTCGTGTGGTATATTTTCGTGCCATCTGATCCACTACATCTACTCCATATTTTGTTTCATTGTAAAACTTTACCGTTTCTGGAGTTTTTTTAGCGGAATCAGACGCAACAACAACATCTGGATGGACGGAACTCAAAATGACAACATTTTTGTTGGGCTTTCCTTGATATACTGTAAGTGTAAAATTGTCTTCATTTCTAAACACTTTAGTGTTGTACAATTCCTCTTTCATGGATTTTATTTCTTTAGGCACTTCTCGCCTTATCTTGTTCAGTGTTCCCACGATGGTTGTTCCTTTGCTTTTTAGCTGTTTAGCTAATTTTACTGAAGTAAAATAATTATCGGTTGTAACATTGCGACCTTTTTTCAAAAACGGGTCCAATAACTTCATTACCACATGGTCAGCTAAACGGTCCTCAGCACGGCGTGTGTCATCTTTGCCTAGATAAGGGAAGCCATTTGCCAGATATTTGCTCTCCTTATCAACAGCTAGCCAATATTTGTGGCCATATTTATCTGGTTTGGAAGGCATGTACTGCGTGAATGGACACCTAGTTTTGCTTGGGAAAAGTTGCTCATCCACCGTTATGTATGGGCCAGGTTTGTAACACGCAATACAATTTTCAATAAACCTGTCCCACACAGTAGAAAATAGAGCAAACTTGTCCGTTTGCAGTCTCTCCGATCGAGTAGATTTCTCATCAAATCTGAGAAACCTCATAATTTCAACAAAGCGGTCCCTAGACATTGTCGCTTTACAAAACGGTATTCCCCAGTCATTACACCAAATACTGCTAATCGAGTGACGGTTCGTGCCAGATATTCCACGAGCATAGAATATCGCAATGAATGCATCTAGCTCCTCATCAGATAGAGTAAACTGTAAATTATTGTTCCTGCATGCTTCTGCAAGCGTACAGTTCTTTATATGTGTCAATATATATGAATCAAAAAATAAACGCCATGCGCTCAAAGGACTATCGATAATGATATTTCTTCTGGCGTATCCTGTAGGGCCAGGTGCTTCTCGAAGAATATTTTGGCTGTCACGCCTACCAGGCAAGTGTTCTCCAATTTCAACAGGTTACCATTGAATACCATCCGCTGAAACTAGTATTCCTTCAGATTCGCCTTCTCTGGTGTTTGTTGTTGCATTACCTTCGCCGCCATCGTTATCTGTTGTTCTTTCATTTCTGGGACGTTTTGCTGATTTTTTCTGTCCACGACCAGGAGGATGTCACGAGGCAACATAACTGCATGAGCCCGATCCCCAGTTGATGTGCTTGGAATATCTGGAAAAAAGTTGATGAATATTTAGAATTTTTGTTTTGTAAGGGTCCGTGCACACTAGCTGGATTAGCGGCGGAATATCCGACCGGATATTCTCACCACAATCCGGCCCGTACCTGCCCGCTCAGGTACAGAGCGGAGTTTCATACCTGAACCTCCGCTCCGAACCCCGGGCTGGAGCCGCTGTCTGGGACGGAGCTGTGCTCGCGCGTAAGCAAGCGCTGCTCTGTCCCTGACAGCGGCTCCAGCCCGGGGTTCGGAGCGAAGGTTCAGGTATGAGTTGGCAGGTACGGCCTGTATTGCGGCAAGAATATCCAGATGGCTATTCAGCCAGAATTCTGCTAGTGTGCACAGGCCCTAACTCAGTGTGTGGAAGAACAAATAAATACACATAACTACTTACCTTCTGGATTTGTTCCTTCTGAGTCTTCAGATTCACTTGATATGTTCTGAGGAATGAAATCTTCATCACTGTCAGAATCAAATACATGTTCCTGCAATTCGGATTCCGATTCATCCTCCGGTATGGATTGCAAAGTAGCCAGAATATCCTGAGGCTTTATCAAACGTCTTCTCTCCATATTCCTCACAAATTCCATAATTCATATAGTTCCCTGCTGAAAAATAGAAATGAAATGAAAACTAAAAGAAATAATAACTGTTCTGCCACCTTCAAAAGTAGGGCTGAATCAGTTGACAGACAGCTAAACTATTTCATAACAATTCATACCTGTATGAGTCTTCAGAGCTCGTATGTCTGCGTCTGTTCTCTTTGTCTCTTCAGCTGAACTGAAAGTAAAGTTACTATCCAGAATACTGTCTCCTGCTAGGACCTTAGAAAAACACCACCCTTCATTAGCATAAGATAAGAGCCTAGAGTAAACAAGCTATTTTGTTCAGCATTACACAGTAATACAAGCAGGTAAAACACAAGGAAAATGTGAAAAGTTGACATGTAAATTGAACTACATCTATA
Organism: Oophaga sylvatica; assembly: GCA_033576555.1. NCBI lineage: Eukaryota > Metazoa > Chordata > Amphibia > Anura > Dendrobatidae > Oophaga > Oophaga sylvatica. The sequence goes on from JARQOD010008659.1 coordinate 16,226, forward strand.
TGAACATCAGGGTAAATAAGACAGAGTGAAAAAATTATGCACAAAACTTTATAGCAACATTTAGTGACAAAAGGACCTCAAAATATAGTAGGGAGTCAAAATGACTCCCTTCAGTAGTTCTTGGTAAATTTTGAAAAAAAACGCACAAATTTTTCACCAAAATTATTTATTCTCACAAAATCTTTTTTCACAATCATATTTGAGGAAAAGTCACAGAGTTTCAAGCCGGAATTCTGAAAAATGTAGTCACAGAAGAGAAATAAAAAACGAAAGGAGTCAAAATGACTCCATCAGTTAGTTCTAGTGTTAATAGGAACAGTAAAGATCAGTTGATGTTACATTTCCTTTCTGAGAGAAAACAGATGCAAAATAGGAATTTAAAAGTTCAGCCTTCTCAACATCCTGACTTACCATTTCATCATTTTCATCCTGTAAAAATCCTATAGCATCTTTGACTTTTCTTTTACTTTTGACGTATCCCCAAAATCCTTTTTTGTTGCTTTTGACGTCACTTGCAAGCCTTAATTCATTGTCAGCTTTAGATAATCTGATTTGTGCCCTGCAGGTTCTGCAGACGGCATTATATTCTTCTTTAGATATGCCTCCCTCTTTCCATTTGATAAACATTTCTTTCTTCCTAAAAGCTAAAAAGCTAAAAGCATGTGTTTAAGTTCTATGTTCATCCATCCTGGTTTCCTTAAATGCTTCCCATTCTTCCCTCTTTCGGAATTGTTAACGATTGTGCTTTGAGAATCTCATTTTTCAAGATTTTCCATCCTTCCTGGACATTTTTGTCCTTAAGGATATCCAGCCATTGGATCCCTCCAATTCTCTTTATGAGTTCCTTAAAATCAGCCTTTCTGAAATCTAACCTTGACGTCTGAGTCTTCACAGGTCTTCCTCCTCTTGTTATCCAAAATTCTAAAATAGCATGGTCACTACCTCCTAGAGTCCCAGCCACTCTTACCTCCTCCACCATTTCCTCCCTGTTTATGAGGATTAGATCCAAGGTAGCAGATCCCCTTGTTTTCTCCATTACCTTTTGGAAGATAAAGTTGTCAGCAAGAGAGGATAAGAATTTCCTGGACCTGTTAGTTTTGCCTGAGAGAGATTCCCAACAAATGTCTGGATAGTTGAAATCTCCCATGACCACTATGTCATATTTTTTGGAGAACTTGGCCATTTGATGCATAAAGAGTTCATCCATATCTTCAGCTTGCACAGGCGGCCTGTAGTAAATGCCTACAATGGTGTCCTTTCCATTGTTCTGTCCTTGTATTCTTACCCAAACAGTTTCCACAGAACTCCCAGTCTCTGAAGCGTCAATCTCTGTGCAGATATACGCTTTTCTAACATACAATGCAACACCTCCTCCTCGTTTATCAAGTCTGTTTCTTGCAAATAAGTTGTATCCTTCTAGCCTTGTATTCCAATCATGTGTATCGTCCCACCAAGTCTCAGTGATTCCAATGACATCATATTTCTTCTCCTGCGTTAGTAGCTCCAGTAGTGTTGAGCATTCCGATACCGCAAGTATCGGGTATCGGCCGATATTCGCGTTATCGGAATTCCGATACTTAATTCCGATACTTTTTCCATATCGTATACCGGAATCGGAAGTTCCCATAATTCTTTGAGACAGGCAATGTGATTTTAGTCAGCCAATGAGGAATCCTACGAAGTGTGGGCACATCCTGTAATGCTGCGGTCATCTTAACTAATGGCATGGCTGTGATTGGCTGCTGAAATGATGTCAGAATGCACTATAAAAGGCGCCGCCGCCATTTTAGCGTCACTGTGCTGTGAACTCAGTAAGGGACAGAACGCTACTCTGCTCACTCTGAGGGACAGTTAGATATTGCGATTTTGTGTACTACTGTGCTTGAGGCAGGCTAGTTTACCAACCGCTGTGTAAAGCTTCATTTTGCCAGTGTTGTTTTAACAGCTCTGTGCAAGGTGTGTGTGTGACAGTGCAGGTGACGCTGCAGTTTGCTCTGCATCCACCGCTGTTTGTAGGCATCTGCACGTGTCACTGACTCTTTTTTTTTTTTTTTTTTTTTTTATTTTGTGGAATTGGTGCAGCTCCATTATATTACAAAAAAAAATCAAATCTATTAGTGTGACGTGCTTCCATCCGTATACAATACATTGGTTGCAAACACTATAGAACTACACAAAGGAGCTTTTCACAGATTGTGGACAGTTGTGTTTCAGTGTTCACTTCAGTCTGTGTTTTTTACTTTTTTTAGTGCAGATCACGCTCCAGTTACATGTTCAAGCACTGCTGCTTGTACTCTGCTGAGCGTGTCTCAGTGTCTCATCCTTTTCATTTATCTCCAATTGGTTCTGCTACATTCCATTTAAAATAAATGTAATCTATTAGACTAATAGATTAGATTTATTTTAAATGGAATGTAGCAGAACCAATTGGAGATAAATGAAAAGGATGAGCCACTGAGACACGCTCAGCAGAGTACAAGCAGCAGTGCTTGAACAAGTAACTGGAGCGTGATCTGCACTCAAAAAAGTAAAAAACACAGACTGAAGTGAACACTGAAACACAACTGTCCACAATCTGTGAAAAGCTCCTTTCTGTACTTCTATAGTGTTTGCAACCAATGTATTGTATACGGATGGAAGCGCGTCACACTAATACTATTAGTGTGACGCGCTTCCATCCGTATACAATACATTGGTTGCAAACACTATAGAAGTACAGAAAGGAGCTTTTCACAGATTGTGGACAGTTGTGTTTCAGTGTTCACTTCAGTCTGTGTTTTTTACTTTTTTTAGTGCAGATCACGCTCCAGTTACATGTTCAAGCACTGCTGCTTGTACTCTGCTGAGCGTGTCTCAGTGGCTCATCCTAATAGTATTAGTGTGACGCGCTTCCATCCGTATACAATACATTGGTTGCAAACACTATAGAAGTACAGAAAGGAGCTTTTCACAGATTGTGGACAGTTGTGTTTCAGTGTTCACTTCAGTCTGTGTTTTTTACTTTTTTGAGTGCAGATCACGCTCCAGTTACTTGTTCAAGCACTGCTGCTTGTACTCTGCTGAGCGTGTCTCAGTGGCTCATCCTAATAGTATTAGTGTGACGCGCTTCCATCCGTATACAATACATTGGTTGCAAACACTATAGAAGTACAGAAAGGAGCTTTTCACAGATTGTGGACAGTTGTGTTTCAGTGTTCACTTCAGTCTGTGTTTTTTACTTTTTTTAGTGCAGATCACGCTCCAGTTACATGTTCAAGCACTGCTGCTTGTACTCTGCTGAGCGTGTCTCAGTGGCTCATCCTAATAGTATTAGTGTGACGCGCTTCCATCCGTATACAATACATTGGTTGCAAACACTATAGAAGTACAGAAAGGAGCTTTTCACAGATTGTGGACAGTTGTGTTTCAGTGTTCACTTCAGTCTGTGTTTTTTACTTTTTTGAGTGCAGATCACGCTCCAGTTACTTGTTCAAGCACTGCTGCTTGTACTCTGCTGAGCGTGTCTCAGTGGCTCATCCTAATAGTATTAGTGTGACGCGCTTCCATCCGTATACAATACATTGTTTGCAAACACTATAGAAGTACAGAAAGGAGCTTTTCACAGATTGTGGACAGTTGTGTTTCAGTGTTCACTTCAGTCTGTGTTTTTTACTTTTTTTAGTGCAGATCACGCTCCAGTTACATGTTCAAGCACTGCTGCTTGTACTCTGCTGAGCGTGTCTCAGTGGCTCATCCTTTTCATTTATCTCCAATTGGTTCTGCTACATTCCATTTAAAATAAATCTAATCTATTAGTGTGACGCGCTTCCATCCGTATACAATACATTGGTTGCAAACAATATAGAAGTACACAAACGGGCCTTTCACAGCTACTGAACATGGGTTTTTAATTTTTAACTAAAATATGTATTTTTTCAAATGACACAAATATAAGTAATGTTGAAGAGGAATAGTCCTACATCCATTGTTTGCACAATATTACAGGTGTACATCATGTCCCTTAATCAACAATGTATTATTATATTTACTTGTATGCTTTTATTTAAAAGCCAAGAACACAGAAGGATAACCTTCGCACTGCAGCTGTTGTCAAAGTTCAACCCACATTATGCACTTCCAACATTGCAGCATTTGAGGCATGATGTGAGTTGGATTGGTCAAAGTTATGGAGTGAGAAGGTTCACCATCAGTACCCTATAGCATAAGTATGCTTTTGTGTTAGACATGTGGATATCTGCCATAATATGTCACAATTATTTAGTTACAGATTTGTTACCAACACTAATCATTGAATGGTTTTAAATTTGACGTTTCACTTGTTTACAGCTTAGAAATAAGGGTGTAGCCTGATATCTATGTGTAGCACTAGCCACTTTAACATGTCATGTTTTTTTAAACATGTGTAGCTAGGTAGCAGTAATTTTTGCCGGACACACAGCAGGGGAACAGCAGGCGTTACTGAACCCCACTATTACTATAGCTTGTGTATTGGTCTGTGGACACGACACTTCTGAGCAGCAACTGGCAGTGTTGTAGCCCAGGGAGTATAGCTCAGGTGGTAGAAAGATGAACATAACAGGAGACATGGAAAACGTTGTCAACCAGTTAGTTAATCTGAAACCGGACAGGCAAATTCAGGCGAGATCCATGCCTAGTTCATTTTCAGAAAAGTAAGCCGTTGTACATTATCGTAGGATAGTCGCATGCAACGGTCTGTTAGTACACCACCTGCAGCAGTAAAGACGCGCTCCGATAATACACTGCCAGCAGATCAAGCCAGCACCTCCAATGCATACTGGCTAAGCTCTGGCCATGTATCCAGCTTAGAGACACAAAACTTGAATGGGGAAGAGCCATCTGAGAGTACACTGAGAGGGCAAGACATGTAGTCTGTAACCATCTTACGGAAATGTTGCCTCCTGCTGACTGGAGCCGTCTCGGATGGTGTAGACATTGGTGGCGCTGCCACAAAACTTCGACACATTTGGAACATACTGGTCTTGCCCTGTGCAGAGGCGCTGCTTGTGCTCCCTCTTGTTGCAGAGCTGTCTCCACTGCCTCGACGCACAGAGCTGCTTTGTAAATCAGTAGCAGCAGCAGTGCTCTTGGCTGGAATGGAGAACATTATGGATTGCACCAGTGTGTCTTGGTACTTCCGCATTTTACGCTCCCGGTTCAACGGTGTGATGAGGCTTTGTAAGTTGTCCCGGTAGCGAGGGTCTAGGAGGGTGTACACCCAATAATCAGACGTGGTGTGAATGTGTTCGATGCGGCGGTCGTTTCTCAGCCACTGCAGCATGAAATCAACCATGTGCTGCAGACTCCCAACTGGCCAAGAAACGTTGTCCCCTGCAAGAGGCGTCATCTCCGCCTGCTGTGCATCACCCCACCCTTGGTCTACATACTGACTAGAGCATTGTCTACCTCCCTCTGGAGCGATGTCTTCCTCCTCCATTGACTCCTCCTCACAAAGTCCTTAAAATACATATAAATTTACAAAATTTAAAACTCAAAATTTAAAAACTTTGTATCATAATTCTGTAACATCAGTTTATGGAAACACAATAGCATTACAAAAGGATAGACAAAAAATGTACATTATGTGCTTTGTAAATACATTAAAAGTTTGTAATGGTTATGAAAATATAGACAGCGACTCTGGAGGTTCAATTGTTGATACAGCATGGTACTTTGAAAGTCCTCCAGCCCTTTGTGAAGAACCACGTTGCGCTGACTGTCCAGAAGGTGATGGAATTTGTGACTCCTCATCCTCCTCACAAAGTCCTTCAAATACATATAAATTTACAAAATTTAAAACTCAAAATTTAAAAACTTTGTATCATAATTCTGTAACATCAGTTTATGGAAACACAATAGCATTACAAAAGGATAGACAAAAAATGTACATTATGTGCTTTGTAAATACATTAAAAGTTTGTAATGGTTATGAAAATATAGACAGCGACTCTGGAGGTTCAATTGTTGATACAGCATGGTACTTTGAAAGTCCTCCAGCCCTTTGTGAAGAACCACGTTGCGCTGACTGTCCAGAAGGTGATGGAATTTGTGACTCCTCATCCTCCTCACAAAGTCCTTCAAATACATATAAATTTACAAAATTTAAAACTCAAAATTTAAAAACTTTGTATCATAATTCTGTAACATCAGTTTATGGAAACACAATAGCATTACAAAAGGATAGACAAAAAATGTACATTATGTGCTTTGTAAATACATTAAAAGTTTGTAATGGTTATGAAAATATAGACAGCGACTCTGGAGGTTCAATTGTTGATACAGCATGGTACTTTGAAAGTCCTCCAGCCCTTTGTGAAGAACCACGTTGCGCTGACTGTCCAGAAGGTGATGGAATTTGTGACTCCTCATCCTCCACCTCTTCCAAAACCTCATGCCTTAGTGCTTGCAGTGTTTTTTGAAGCAGGCAGATAAGGGGGACAGTCAGGCTGACTAGTGCATCATCTGCACTCGCCATCCGCGTTGACTCATCAAACGCACGCAAAACGTGGCAGATATCCTTCATAGAGTTATTCGCCACTCATTACACTGGCAGTGGCTGCCCATTCATTATAGGATCCAATTCTAATTACTGGTTCTCACCAACATAGCTCTCCACAGCGCAGCACCCCCCTACATCTCCTCCCTTATTTATATTTATCGGCCTAACCGACTGCTGCACTCTGCAAACGACCTTCGACTAACCTCTGCACTAATCCGTACCTCCCACTCCCAACTCCAAGACTTCACCCGCGCTGCGCCAATCCTCTGGAATGCTCTACCCCAAGAAATTAGGACTATCCGCAATTTGGATGGTTTCAGGCGCTCCCTCAAAACACATTTGTTCACAGTGGCCTATCACATTCTCTAATCAAAGTCATTCTATGTGTAATTCTGTGTGTGTAGCCCATTCACTATCTCCATGCATCCCTCACTTCCTTAAAATGGCTGGACCATCATTGTAAAAACACCATTGTATATAAACACCTGTACTTTGTATCTCCCACACCTCATTGTAGATTGTAAGCTTTCACCAGCAGGGGCGGCTGATTTTGCTTTAATTATTGTATTGTTAACGTTGTTACTTATGACTCGTGTTTTGAAACTGTTAAACTGTAAAGCACTGCGGAATATTATGGCGCTATATAAATAAATAATATTATTATTCTTATTATAGAGGCCCACTCAGTAGTGGTGAAGTGTGAACGCCGCAAATTGCGAGTTGACTGCGCCTGATGCAGCTGATACTCCATTACTGTTGGCTGCTGCTCACACAACCGCTCCAACATATGTAACGAGGAATTCCACCTGGTGGGTACGTCACATATAATGCGATGTTCATGAAGGTGAAATCTGCGTTGCAGAGCTGCAATCAGCGATCTGGCCATGCTGGAACGTCGCAAGTGAGCGCACTCTAGGCGGACCTTGTGCAGCAGTGCATCAAGATCCGGATAGTCCCTCAAAAAACTCTGCACGACCAAGTTGAGCACATATGACAGACATGGTATGTGAGTGAGGTTGCCAAGGCCCAGAGCTGACACCAGATTTCGGCCATTGTCACACACTACCAAGCCTGCCTGTAGATTCTCTTCCAAAAACCACACGTCGCTCTCCTGCTTTATGGCATTACAGAGCTCCTGCGCTGTGTGGCTAAGATTCCCCATGGAAATTAATTTCAGGATGGCCTGTTGACATTTGGACACGGCTGTGCTCATATCGGTCGCAACAGGTAAACGTTCACGGGTCCATGTGGAGGTAGACCGTGACGGCTCCTGCAGCGATGATTCTGAGGAACTGGAATAGGAGGAGGAATCAATGTGTACAGACTTGATTCCTGCAATCCTTGGAGTTGGCAGAACACGTACAGCGCCACTCGCAAGATCAGTACCCGGCTGCACAACATTGACCCAATGGGCAGTGAGGGAAAGGTATTGTCCCTGGCCATGGGTGTTAGAACCCTCTTGTTAGGTTTTGTTTCAGTTTGCTGGTCACATGACCTTTTTTCCCTATTTAGTCTGGCTCCGCCCTTCTGGCTTTGCTTGACTTCATTGTATTATCTACTGTTAAGCTAGCCGGGTGCTTAGGTGCCTTAATCTGTGAGTTTTGCTTGATGTTAGGATCACAAAGTATTTATTTTTCTGTTTAATTATCCATGCTACAATTTATGTTAGGACTAGGAGGTGTCCACCTTTTCTCCCAGTCCCTAGATCTTGTAGGGATTACTCCCTCGCAACTATAGGTCTTCGTTCACACTAGATGAGGACTTTAGCGGGTCTGGTCGCAGGATCAGGTTCCCCGTTACATCGTAGGGATTCAGCTTAGTTGTATTGTAGGGACAGAATTCCCTTCTTTCCTTACTGGTTGTAGCAGATCATAACAATGGGTACTGGTCCACGCATCGGTGGTCAGGTGGACCTTGCTACTGAGGGCTTTTAGTAGCGCATGTTTAATTTTTCCCTCAACATGCTTTTGCAGACCAGGGACGGCTTGCCTGCTGAAATGAAATCGGCTTGGCACATTGTATTGTGGGATTGACAATGATATTCAGTTACGGAAACTGTCTGTCTCCACCAGCCTGAATCACAGCATTTCAAGGGACAGGAGTTTTGCAATGCCAGCATTCAGAGCCTGTGCTCGTGCATGGTTTGCGGAGTATGGCCGTCTTTTATCCCATGCCTGTGCTACCGCTGGCTGTTTTGTGGCCTGGGAGTGTGAGGATGACAGGGAACTTGCTGCTGTGTGTGGAATAACAGTTTGTCTCTGGACAACAGTGGCCGAGGTTCTTCCATGGCGATCCTGTGAGGAAGCATAACCAGCTGTGTGTGAGCTCGATGAAGAGGCTTCAACACAACCTGAAGATGTAGGTGCTGCTGTAGGTTGGCCTACATCTCCAGTGTGTCTTTGTAACTCAACTACGTGCTTTGTCCGCACATGTTTCCACATATTTGTGGTATTGAGGTGACTGACACTTTTAGCTATTTTTAATTTTTGATTACACAGCTTGCATTTCACATAGCAAATATCATGTGCAAGTGTGTGAAAAAAGGACCACGCAGTGCAAGTCCTGGGAGCGCACGTTTTGACTTTTGGAACACAACTGCTCCGAACAGGTGCCAAACTGGAGGCTACAGGCAACCGAGTCTGCAGCCTAACTCTCCCTCCTGTTTGTACCGTTGGGGCAATGTCTTCCTCTATCTTCCTTCTATCACTAACCATTTCTCTAGGCCTCTCCCAGCTTTCAACCAAAGTACTGGTTCTCACCCACAAAGCTCTCCACAGTGCAGCACCCCTCCTACATCTCCTCCCTCATTTCTATCTATCGGCCTAACCGACTGCTGCGCTCTGCAAACGACTTTCGACTAACCTCTGCACTAATACGTACCTCCCACTCCCGACTCCAAGACTTCTCCTGCTCTACGCCAATCCTCTGGAATGCTGTACCCCAAGAAATTAGGACTATCCACAATTTGCATGGTTTCAGGCGCTCCCTCAAAACACATTTGTTCAGAGCGGCCTATCACATTCACTAATCAAAGTCATTCTATGTATTCTGTGTAAGTGTGTGTGTGTCTCTAGCCCATTCACTATCTCCATCCCTCAGTCCCTTAAGATGGCTGGAACATCATTGTAAATGCACCATTGTATATAAACACCTATACTTTGTATCTCCCCCATCTCATTGTACATTGTAAGCTGTCACGAGCAGGGGCGACTTATTTAGCTTAAATTATTGTATTGTTAACGTTGTTACTTATGACTTGTGTTCTGAAACTGCTAAACTGTAAAGCGCTGCGGAATATGATGGCGCTATATAAATAAATATTATTATTATTCCTCTGAGCTGCTCCCACCACCTTCCTGTTCTTCATGCCATGTTGGGTATTGGACCTCATCATCTCCACTACCCTCTTCCAACACCTGCTGTTGGGTGGTCTGGCCAGCACCATGCTCAACAGAAACTGGCACCTGGGTCTCATCATCATCATCAGATGCGTTCTGCGGTGTGCTGACCATCGGCACTGTCTCACCCGCCTCTTCAGATTCAGAGAGACACAGCTGTTGCGCATCACTGCATACTCCCTCTTCTTCACATTACAGAATGCTGCTTGGCTGGGCCCCTGTTTGCAAGCCAATAGATTCTGAGAACAGAAGCAGACACTCAGCTGGCTCCTGTACACAACTCTCTGACTGCCTGGGCAATTTGCCAGGCGGTGAAGAGACAGATAGTTGCCCAACAGTGCTGTGGTCCTGAGAGGAGGTGGAAGCAATTGAAGTCGATGCATTGGCTGAGATCCAAACAACAACGGCTTTAATTTGTTCTTCCCGCAGCAGGGGGGTACTCCGAGCTCCTACAAAAGTGCGCATAAAGGAACGCTCACGGGGAAAACTGGTGGATGCTGTGTCACTGGGGGCCGCAGCAGCCACAGAATCCCCACGTCCTCTCCCTGAAGAAACTCCACGACCACGTGCCTTACTCCCTGCCTTCTTCATCTTGGTAGATTGATAAAGAAAGTCTGAAAAGTTATAAGGCCTAAGTGTGGTTATTCCGCAGAGACTGCAGTGAACACTGCACACAACTGTTCAGTAGGTGTGAAAGGCCCCTTTTGTGTACTTCTATAGTGTTTGCAACCAATGTATTGTATACGGATGGAAGCGCGTCACACTAATAGATTTTATTTATTTGTAATAGAGTGGAGCAGCAACAATTATAGAAAAATTTCAAGGATGTGCCAGTGACACACGCTCAGCAGACTACAACCAGCAGTGGTTGAAGAACTAACTGGAGCGTGATCTGCACTCCAAAAAGGAAAACCTCAGACTACAGTGAACACTGCACACAACTGTTCACTACCCAACGCGTCTCAGCAGGAAGGCAGTCTGTGCGTCAAAACAAAGGCGCAAGCATACATCCACGTACCCTGTTTATAAAGCTATATAAAAAAAATTATGTAGTAGTGACGCACACTTTATTGAGGTACAGTATTACATCGCCATTCACCATCTGTGGCTATGCAGTCTCATCTATATATACCTTATCTATCCGTTGTCATGCTTGCAAGTCGACAGTCAGGCATAACTAGCAATTTTCACTATGCACTATGCACTTTTTAAAGGTTATGTTTGTTAATAAACATGATTATTGCCACATATTATGAGTATTACATGATGGAAATTGTATAATTTTGTATAAACTGTTTAGTGACATTATTCAGCAAATGTAACATTTTAGTAATGTCACAGATAACTTGTAATGCTGATGATGTTTTGAAGTCAGACATTCATTGTCTATACAATAAAAATGGTGTACATACTGTTACTTATCCATCATTAATGGATTCAGATATGTACTTGTATGCTTTTATGTACAACCGTATAGCAGATTCCTTAACTAATTTATTTTGTGGTTTGCATTGCTGTTCAACATGTTAATGTATGTGTTTATGTTTGTCAATTCTTTATTTATCTAGATATTAGTTTAAATGAAATCATCATCTTATGGTAGTAAAGGTTATCTTTCTCTTGTTTGAAGTATAGACATTTAAAATTGACAGGTAACAAGGAAATTACTTTATCTAGTATTTAAACATCCTCCTTGACCCTGGGCTCCAACACCGCCAGTTGTTGCTCGGAAGTGCTGTTAGCACAGTCCACACTTGCTCCTGTGTTACTGGGGTTCAGTAACGTCAGCTGGTCCTCGGTTGTGCCATTGGCTCTTTTCCTTCTGCTGCCCCTCCGGGTTCCAGTACCGTCAGCTGGTTCTCCGCAGTGCCTTTGGCCTAGGTGCCTCCATCTTGGTATCCGAGTTCCAGCAACGTCTGCTGGTCCTTGGTAGTGCTTTGGAGCACAGGTACCTCCTGCTTAGTAACCGTGTCCCAGTAACGTCAGCTGGTCCTCGGTTGTGCCATTGGCTCTTTTCCTTCTGCTGCCCCTCCGGGTTCCAGTACCGTCAGCTGGTTCTCCGCAGTGCCTTTGGCCTAGGTGCCTCCATCTCGGTATCCGAGTTCCAGCAACGTCTGCTGGTCCTTGGTAGTGCTTTGGAGCACAGGTACCTCCTGCTTAGTAACCGTGTCCCAGTAACGTCAGCTGGTCCTCGGTTGTGCCATTGGCTCTTTTCCTTCTGCTGCCCCTCCGGGTTCCAGTACCGTCAGCTGGTTCTCCGCAGTGCCTTTGGCCTAGGTGCCTCCATCTTGGTATCCGAGTTCCAGCAACGTCTGCTGGTCCTTGGTAGTGCTTTGGAGCACAGGTACCTCCTGCTTAGTAACCGTGTCCCAGTAACGTCAGCTGGTCCTCGGTTGTGCCATTGGCTCTTTTCCTTCTGCTGCCCCTCCGGGTTCCAGTACCGTCAGCTGGTTCTCCGCAGTGCCTTTGGCCTAGGTGCCTCCATCTCGGTATCCGAGTTCCAGCAACGTCTGCTGGTCCTTGGTAGTGCTTTGGAGCACAGGTACCTCCTGCTTAGTAACCGTGTCCCAGTAACATCAGCTGGTACAAGATTGTGCTACAAATACAAGATACGGAACAAGAGACACAAGAACAATAAGCAGAAGATCTAAAAGCAGAAGAACATGAAGTATAAGACCAAAATGAAGAGCAAAATATATGCTCTAAATTCTAAGCAGAAGAAGACTAAGCAGTGTATGGGGGTGAGTCCGTTCCTCCTCGTGGTGCCCCTGGAAAATGCCTGCTGCTGCAGGCTAAACTGAACACGGACAAATACTGTTGTAATTTAAATCTTTTGTGACAGCAAGAACGGAAGGATAAAAATTCATACTTTGACAGATTACAAGTACAGGATTCTCTGTCACAAATAAGAATATGATGAAGAAGATGAAGCAGAATATGAATAAGAATAATAGTTTAATAAGAAGAATATGAGTAATGTTAACAAAGATGAATAGCAAGAAGTTTAAGAAGAAGATAAAGAAGGTGAAGATGAAAAATAATTTGATGAAAAAGATGATGCTGCAGAAGATTATGAAGGAGAAAGTGTGTGAAAAGTTAAAAAGGTGAAGATGAAGAGCATGGAAGTTGTGTAATATACATATTTGCCAAAATATAAAAAACGTTAACATTGTCAATTTCTTCGTCAATCCGAACATCTTTAAAAAAAAAAATATTTATGCTATTCCATTTGATTGGGTTAAACATCTATGCCTTTAATGTCTCCTCAACCTTCCACAATACATTCTACATTACTCTTTGTTGTTTTCCTTCATGTACAATTAACCAACAAGGCAAGAATGGGTTTTTTTTTAATTTCGATATTTTGTTCCCATAGACTTACATGGGACTTCCGGTATCGATATCGGGTATCGCCGATATTTTAGTGATATCGGCGATACCATTCCGATTCCGATACTTTAGGATATCGGAAAGTATCGCTCAACTCTAAGCTCCAGTTCTCCTTGTTTGTTGCCCATGCTTTGTGCATTCGTATAGAAACACTTTAGTTTGTGATTGGTTTCTCTTCCTTCAATATTTTTATTATGTAAATTTTTTTGTCTTTGTTCTTCCCCTTCACTTCTAATAGCAGAAATCTCAATAGTATTTGTCAAGTGTATGGCTTTTGCTGGCGTTTTGCTTCCCTTCCCACATTGTTCTAGTTTAAAGCTCTCCTGATGAGTGTAGCAAGGCGACTTCCAAATACATGTTTTCCAGTCTTCGTAAGGTGCACCCCATCTCTAGCAAGTAGTCCGTCGTATAGGTAATTCACTCCGTGATCCAGAAATCCAAATCCTTGCTGACGGCACCATCGACGTAGCCTGTTGTTCACCTACATCCTTTACATTATCTGACAGACCCTTCCGAAAAAGGGCTGCCAAAGCGTCGTCATTCCATTTGGTCAGGACTGCCCACCTACGGAATCTCTGACAGTATAACTCAGCGTCATCAAGCCCCTGATTTAATGCCAACAAGGCTTTTTCAGCTTGATCAGTGACATTAGGCTCATCGTACAATAACCCCAAAGCCTGAAAAAATGCATCAACATCACTCAAGACAGGATCCCCAGGTGTCAGGGTAAAAGCCCAATCCTGAGGATCGCCGCGCAGGAGAGAGATGATAATTTGAACCTGCTGCGCTGCGTTCCCTGAGGACTTAGATTTTAAAGCGAAAAACAATTTACAGTTATTTTTGAAATTCTGAAACTTAGCTCGATCCCCTAAAAACAAATCTGGTATGGGAATCCTAGGTTCCACAACAGGCAACCTAGCAAGATATGCAGCAATACTCCGAACCTCAGTGGCAAGCTGATCCACACGGCCAGACAACTGTGCAAACTCCATTGAGAGAAAAAAAAATCCTCCCCAGCACCCAGAGATACAGAGGGAAAAAAAAAAAAAAAAAATGCAACAAACAGAAAAATATCTCTGACAACTTTTCTTCCTTCAAAATATTTTTTCCCTTCTGTGAGTACCATACAATTTTTATGGCCGGTGATACTGTTATTTTACGGTAGCTGAGGAGTGCAGGTAAAAAAGGAAATACACCAGAGCAGTTGGAATCTATGAGATTGCAGTACCCTGACTAACCACCGCAACTAGAGGCAGCCGTGGAGCGTTCCTACGTTGGTCCTAGACGCCTCGTCACAGCCTGAGAAACTAACTACACCTAAAGATAGAAAGAGGAAAGCTATCTGCCCCGGAGCAGAACCCCAAAGATAATAGAAAGCCCCCAAACATGTAATGGCGGTTAGACAAGAAGAAATACTGACACACACAGAAAATAGTATGAGCAAACGTTGGGGCCCAAACTAACTAAAAAGAAAAGGATAGGAAGGGTACTTACTGCAATCTCAAAAAACCCTGAAAAGCACCAACTCTACTAATTTCAAAAACACCTGAGATCACACGACCTCTACCACCTAAATTAGTTCTCTGGTGTAACAAAATCAAAACAGCAGCCACTGAAAAAACTAGAAAAAGCAAAAGTACAAACATCAGTGGCTGAACAAAACTGAGAGGGCAAAAAGCCCCCGGAGGGGACCCTGAAGGCACCCACAGAAGTGCAGGACAAAATGCAAAAATATAGCACAAAAACAAAAAGAAGAAAATGTCTTATCTGTAAGCAGGAGATGCAGACACGACACAGCAGGCTACAAAGGAATCAGGAATCAAGGCTTGAGACCAGAACAATTGATCACCGGCAACCCTGATGGGAAGGTGACTCCCTTATATAAGACCAGTCAGTAACACCTGATTCCCAATCCTCACAATCTTCACTGGACAGTCCAGTACCACTAGTAACCACCAGAGGGAGCCTCTGCTCAGAACTCATCTCAAGCCCATTTACAACAGTAGGGGAATAGACTTCCGCAGGGTATCATGGGAAACCCACAACGTTTGGCAAAGTCAAAATCCATCAGGTTAATAGCTGCTCCTGAATCAACAAAAACCTGAGCAGAAAATGTGGACAGGGAGCAAATCAGGGTAACAGTCAACAGAAATTTAGTCTGAACACTACCCAAGACAACTGAGCGTGCAAAATGTCTTCCCCGCTTAGTGCAGACTGAAATAGCATGAGAGGCATCACCACAGTAGAAACATAACCCATTGCGCTTTCGAAACTCATGACGCTGTGCCCCAGAAGTCACACTATCAGACTACATGCGGTCAGAAGCTGGCTCACAAGGCAACACTATCTCACGCATACCTCTGCGCTCACGCAAACGTCTGTCAATTTGAATAGCCAATGACATAGAATCATTGAGACCAGAGGGAGCAGGGAATCCCACCATAACATCCTTTACATTCTCTGATAGCCCCTTCCGAAAAAGGGCTGCCAAAGCATCATCATTCCGTTTGGTCAGGACTGCCCACTTTCGGAATTTCTGACAGTACAACTCAGCATCTTCAAGACCCTGATTTAAAGCCATCAAGGTTTTTTCAGCTTGATCAGTGACATTAGGTTCACCGTACAATAACCCCAGAGCCAGAAAAAAATGCATCAATATCATTCAAAACAGGATCCCCAGGTGTCAGGGAAAAAGCCCAATCCTGAGGATCGCCGCGCAGGAGAAAGATGACAATTTGAACCTGCTGTGCTGCGTTCCCTGAGGACTTAGGCTTTAAGGCAAAAAACAGCTTACAGTTATTTTTGAAATTTAGAAATTTAGCCCGATCCCCCAAAAACAAATCTGGCATGGGAATCCTAGGTTCCACAACCGGCAACCCAGCAAGATAGGTAGCAATACTCTGAACCTCAGTGGCAAGCTGATCCACACGGCCAGACAACTGTGCAAGCTCCATTGAGAGAAAAAAAAATCCTCCTCAGCACCCAGAGAAAATGAGGGAAAAAATGCATCAAACAGGAAAAAAAAAATCTCTGACAACTCTGACAACTTTTTTTTTCCACACTATTTCTACCTTCTGTGAGTACTATATAATTTTCAGTTTGGGCCGGTGATACTGTTTTGTTATGGTAGCTGAGGAGAATAAGCAAAAACGGCAATACACCAGAGAGGCTGGAACCTATTGGATTGCAGTAACCTGAACTAACCACACAACTAGAGGTAGCTGTTATGTTACGGTAGCTGAGGAGTGCAGGTAAAAAAGGAAATACACCAGAGCAGTTGGAATCTATGAGATTGCAGTACCCTGACTAACCACCGCAACTAGAGGCAGCCGTGGAGCGTTCCTACGATGGTCCTAGACGCCTCGTCACAGCCTGAGAAACTAACTACACCTAAAGATAGAAATAGGAAAGCTATCTGCCCCGGAGCAGAACCCCAAAGATAATAGAAAGCCCCCAAACATGTAATGGCGGTTAGACAAGAGGAAATACTGACACAGAAAGAAAATAGTATGAGCAAACGCTGGGGCCCAAACTAACTAAATAGAAAAGGATAGGAAGGGTACTTACTGCAATCCCAGAAAACCCTGAAAGGCACCAACTCTACTAATTTCAAAAACACCTGAGATCACACGACCTCTACCACCTAAATTAGTTCTCTGGTGTAACAAAAACAGCAGCCACTGAAAAAACTGCAAAAAGCAAAAGTACAAAACACAGTGGCTGGACTAAACTGAGAGGGCAAAAGCCCCCGGAGGGGACCCAGAAGGCCCCCACAGAAGTGCAGGACAAAATGCAAAAATATAGCAAAAACACAAAATAAGAAATTGTCTTATCTGATAGCAGGAGATGCAGACACGACACAGCAGGCTACAAGGGAAACTGGAAAGAAGGATTCAGACCAGAACAATTGATCACCGGCAACCCTGATGGGAAAATGATTCCCTTAAATAAGACCAATCAGTAACACCTGATTCCCAATCCTCACTAGTACCGCTTGTAACCACCAGAGGGAGCCTCTGCTCAGAACTCATCTCAAACCCATTCACAACAGTACCCCCCCTTGAGGAGGGGTCACCGAACCCTCATTTGAGCAACCAGGTCGGTCAGGATGAGTTCTATGATACGCACGGATAAGTCTCCTAGCATGGATGTCCGAAGCAAACACCCAAGAATTATCTTCCTGACCATAACCTCTCCATTTAACCAAATACTGGAGTCTTCGTCTAGAAAAACGAGAATCCAATATTTTCTCAACCACATACTCCAGATTGCCCTCAACCAAAACAGGGTCAGGAGGCACAGCAGCAGGAACCACTGGCTCAACAAACCTCTTCAACAAGGACTTGTGGAACACGTTATGGATCTTAAATGTCCCTGGAAAAGCAAACGAAAAAGAAACAGGGTTAAAATCTCCATGATCTTTTTGGTCCAAAGAAACCCAGGGTTAAATTTAGAATGTACCCCATAGGAATATTCTTGAGGCAAACCCGACCAAGTCCCCCATTTAAACCAGGAATGTTATTTGGTTACAAACCCTGGGCCTTTCCTAGAAACAACCTTCCCCCCACCTGGCCCAAATCTGCTGCCCTGCCAACAAACGAGTCAACACCACAACAAAGCCTCCTCGCCTGAAGAAAACGAGTGAAACCCAGAAAATACCGAAAACGGAGACATCAAAGGGGGAAGGAGCCCAATTTTAAGAGCAAACTCAGCCAAAAGGGAAAAAGAGACCCGTCACCTGACGCGACCAAAGCACGAAAACCCAAGTTTGGGTTTTTTTCCCATTTGACCATTTTCTGAGGATAAAAACCGGGGAAAAGCAAAACACCCAGTTTAGAACAAAAAAACCCCCAAAAACGAAAAAACTGACCCCTGTCAACACATTTCCAGGAACCGTGTAAACGAACCCCGGCTAGAACACGGGGACCAATTCAAAGGGGGAAGGCAACTAGGAATGGCACAAGTTTCAATTTTGGAAAAAAAATCACAATTTCCCAATGGTGGCAAACCTGAAACGGAAATCGGGAAAAGAAATCCATAGAGATATGGTCCCAGTCTCTTGGGCACAGGGAAGGGGATCCCCAAAAAACCCAAAGCGAGAGCAAGGCTTGGGGGGAGCAAGTCCCCCCAGGATGCCAAAAATTCCCCCACATCGCGGACAAGGAAGGCCACCAAAAGGGGCCGACAAACCAAGTCTCTGGTACCAA
>JARQOD010008660.1:0-34736 GCA_033576555.1 Oophaga sylvatica
ATATAGTAAACTACTGTTAGTTTTCAATATCTCTATAGCACTTTCAGCCTGCATTTGGCTACTATTTTACAGTACAGACCAAAAGTTTGGACACCCTTCCATTCAAAGATGTTTCTGTATTTCATGATTATGAAAATTGTACATTCCACTGAAGCATCAAAACTATGAAATAAAAATTGGAAATTATATTTTTAAAACAAAAAAGTGTGAAAAACTGAAAATATGCCTTATATTCTAGGCTCTTCAAAGTACCCCTTTTTTGCTTTGATTCTGATTTGCACACTTTGGCATTCTCTTGATGAGCTTAAGAGTAGGGGGAACAGGGAGGATTTGAGAGATAATAGATTTGTTTGGCAGCACGATGGACTTTGAAATTGTTGATACGTTTGTATGAATAAGTGCCGGGAAGGAATATTTTCCATCTTGCTGAGCAACCCTGGAAGAATAATTATTTAAATTTTATGGCGTTTCTATACCTCCGTTGATCACGAAGGAGTGTTATTGTTAAATTTAGTGATGAGCGAGTAGGCTCATTGCTGGGGGTCTCAGTATTTGGAAGTGCTCGGATTTATTTCTGTTCCACAGCTCATGATTTTCGGCTCCAACAGCCGAATACAGGGTGATTTCCCCTGTTTGTTAGGGAATCCCACATGTATTCAGGCCCATCTCCTACCAATGCACTTACCTGATCCCATCCCAAACTTTCCCTTCTTAATCTTTTTCCATCCATTTTCTTAAGCTATCATTAACAACTGGTGTCCCTCTCAGCCTCTTAATCCCAATAAAACCCCCATCCTCAAAGCTCTCCTTGACCCTCCTCTGGGCTAGCTATCGCCCTATACACTTTTCCCTACCTCAAAACTACTGTTACAGCAATCCATTTTATCTGTCCTTCCACTTCTCCTTCTGCCCCTTGGGAGGTGCTCCGTGTCTTATGGGCCAAAACAAAGCTCCATATATAATTGGGCCTCATTATTAAATGCTTCCCTTCTTCCCCTTTTCGGATTGTTAACGATTGTGCTCGAGAATCTCATTTTTCAAGATTTTCCATCCTTCCTGGACATTTTTGTCCTTAAGGAACCCCATTGACCCTCCAAATTCTCTTTCGATCCCTTAAAATCGCCTTTCGGAAACTATCCTTCGAGTCTTCAGAGGTTTTCCCTCCTCTTGTTATCCAAAATTCTAAAATTTGGTCACTACCCCTGGGCCCAGCCACTCTTACCCCCAACCATTTTCCTCCCTGTTTATAAGGATTAGATCCAAGGTAGCGATCCCCCGTTTTCCCTCTACCTTTTGGAAATAAATTTGGTTCCCAACAAATGTCTGGATAGTTGAAATCTCCCATGACCACTATGTATTTTTTTTTGGGAAAAACTTGGCCATTTTGAAAAGTTCATCCATATCTTCAGCTTGATAGGTGGCCGTATAAATCCCTTACATGGTGTCCTTTCCCATGTTCTGTCCTTTATTCTTACCCAAACGTTCCACAGAACTCCCAGTCTCTGAAGCATAAATTCTCTGTGCAATTACGCTTTTCTAACATACAAGCAACACCTCCTCCTCGTTTTCAATCTGTTTCTTGCAAAATGTTGATCCTTCACCTTGTATTCCAATAGTGTATCATCTTTCCAGTCTTGTAAGGTGCACCCCATTCTAGCAAGTGTCCATCATATAGGTAATTCCTCCGAGATCCAAAATCCAAATCCTTTGCTGACGGCCCATCAAGTACCAGTTGTTCACCTGAAACCCTTTCTTCCACCCCTTGTTCCATGGACTTTCCACGGAAGGTAGAAGAGAAGACCCCTGCGCTCCCGTTCTTTCACTTTCTTGCTAAGTTTTCAAAGTCCTGCAGATGGTTTCCAGGGCGTTTTTGAGGGTCATTTGTCCCCACATGTTTACAGGAATGGGTGCATCTGTGGTCTGAAGATCCTATATCGTGTCAACACATCTTTAAATTTTGCACCTGGAAAACACACATTTCTCTTGAGGTTAAATCCCGGGCTGCAGATAGTGGCCTCTGTTCCCTCAATAGGGAATCCCCCCATGACAACTCTCCGTTTCTTCTCACAACAGTTTTCTTTTCCCCTTCAGAGGAGAGGGCGTAAAAGGTTATTGTTTGGGGGCCAATCTATCTTGATGTATTTCTTCATCGTTCTCCTGTGTAGAGCCTGGATGGTTCCTGAGCATTATGGTGCGACAGCCTCCGATCCTCCTGCTTCCTGGGTCACATGCTTCCATTCCCCGCATACTTTTTCCCCCTTAGACTAGCTCCAATATTTAATTGAAATTTTCCAGGGAAAATTTCAGGGTTTTACCAATTTAACAAATGTCGGTCTTTGAATGTTATTATTGATTTTAGGCTCCAGTAACTTCCCATAAGGTAAAAGTCTCTCCCAATAACAGGGAATCTCTGCTGTAGAGGCAGGGAGGCCAGAAAATACCCCCCTTGCTTCTAATGCAGCTCTGAGTGCTGTTAGGCCTCTTTCACACTCATCATTGGCGTCAGTTAAAACCCCCCAAAGGTGAAAAAGCGGATCCACCACAAAAGTGAAAAAAACGGTGCAAATTCCTTTTCAGAGGACCGTCCTGAACTTTTCAACCCAAAATTTATTGTACCATGTTGGCACGGGAGAGAGAGGAAAACCCCGACGTTTCTCGCATTTTCTATGGAAGCAACAGATCCTGGCATCTGTCAAAAAACCGATGCGGCGGATCCCCCCCAAAGGCGCCCATTTTACAAAACGGGGATGCGGGGATCCTCTAGTCCGCCTTTGACGCACACAAAAACGTTGCATGCCTTTTAAAAAAAAGGCGGACGCCAAAATTTTTGACGGATCCGTCAAAAAACATATCAAAATGGAAAATCCTCAAATCTGTCCCCAATGCAAGTCAATGGGAAAAAAGCGGATCCGCCAAAAAAAAGGCGGATCCTTTTTTTTAACTTTGGCGGATTTTGGGGTGACGCGCACGACTGAAGTGTGAAAGAGGCCTTATTCCCCAGGTACTAAACCACAGGACCAGATGTGCCTTACCTCTGTCGACTGCAGGATCCCCCGGGGTTAGTAACTGTCTCAGTCGTTTTTAAGGCAAATAGAAAGCCTTTCACATTTCCTAGTTGGTGGGGAGTATTGGTAAGGAGATCCTTCCGCGTCCCTCAGAGCTGCTTTGAGGAGTATTTGCTGGCAACCCACTGCTGGTATCTTTAATGTGCCACATTCTGAAGGGTCTAGATAAACTTTTTGGTCCTCAAAGACCTCCACTCAGCTGCTCAAAAGTAAATTTGCTGCTGCCCGGGTATCAAAGTAGGAGAGAGCAAAGTATGGGAGTGATATCCCTCCACCTCAACCTCTGCTTCTCCTGCAGATTGCTGTCCAAAGTTGCCCAAAGTTATTTCTTCAGTCCTCTTGGACCAGAGTCTTGATTTTGATCCCAAATTAAGCTCCACAGGTTTATGATGAAATAAAGTCCAAAAGGGTGATCTGATAAACCCTATGCAGGCTTTTTTTTCGTTTAGAATGTCAATGTGGGAGCTTAGAGCTCCTGCTGCCTACTCACAATCTCAGCCCGCCCCCTCTTAGTAATTTTCAAATCACTGACACTTTTTGGTTTTCAAATATAAACTTTGTCCTTGAGTACTCCCCAAAAGAAAAAAATCCATTGGGGTCAAGTCTGGAGAACGAGTTAAGAGTTCTGGCTCCTACAGACAAGTTATATATGTAGATCTAACTGATCTGTTACTGTTAGTTTGTATAGTGTACTTGAATACTGTATAGTATATATTATATTGTATGCAGATCCCTTTCAAATTATAGCACCATGAAACAAATGGTGCTTTAAAAAGTACATTATAATAAATAAAAGTATTTTCTGTCACAATATAAAATTGTTTGGGCCATATGTTAAATGACAAAAAGAATAAAGTAACTGAAAAGTTAGAATTGCAGTTTTCTCATTACACTCCCCACAAAAACCAAAATATCATACGTACTCCAAATGCTAACCATCAGCTAGTGCTCAAAAAATAAGACTTAACAAAGCTCTATAGTTTCAGTCTCAACAAAAACAAACCAAACATGTTTTTTTTTCTACAAAATTGAATTTTTTTTACCATTAGAATATAAAAAAATCTAAACTAGTTTAGTATCACTGTAATAGAACTGAGCTGAAAAATAATTGATTCTAGTTATTTTCATTGCAGATGAACGTGGGGAAGCAAAACCCCCAAAATCGTAGTGGAATTTAGAGAAAAAATTCCTATGCAATGAAATGGAGAAAAAAAATCTGTTACAGTACATTACTAGCAAAGTAAATTGTGTTATTAAAAACTAAAATACATGTCTCATATACTATAGTTGGTTGATGCAAAAATAAAAAGTTATAGCACTTGGAGAAGAATAAGAAATTTTTTTTATC
Source organism: Oophaga sylvatica (assembly GCA_033576555.1). Classification (NCBI taxonomy): domain Eukaryota; kingdom Metazoa; phylum Chordata; class Amphibia; order Anura; family Dendrobatidae; genus Oophaga; species Oophaga sylvatica. The sequence continues at coordinate 4,414 of JARQOD010008660.1, forward strand.
ACAAATTGGAAAATCTTCCAGTCACAAAGAGTTAAGCAAACCTGTTTTCCTTTTCCAGATTGATTCTGACACACCAAAAATTCTGTTTGATTCTATATGAGATAATAAAGCATGATATGAAACAAAAAGAAAAATGATGGACTATACACGTGTATACAGTTACTAGGTAAGTGAGCATTTTGACCCTATTATAGCATCATTTTTATGCCGATTTTTCCTTCCTAACCTGTATGCACTTGAATGCTTATTGGTTTGAAGCACATCAGGTGATGTGTATTTCTGTAATGAGGGAGGGTGAGGCCTTAGCTGGAGTCACGGCGACAAAATTGTACCACTGCAAAGCGATGAAATATTCGCATTCAGTCAGACCAATGGTAATCTATGGAGCAGCTCCCAGTATCCGATTTTTTGTGGTCTGTTTTAAGTGCATCATCGCCAGCATGCTGCGATTGTCACCGATTGTGGGTCGACAATCGCCAATGCAAGTCTATGGGAGCGATGAAAATTGGGATACAAACGATCGTATGTGTGAGTTGCGATTAAATCGCACAACTTTTTCAGGTGACCGGAAATTGCATCAGAATCCTCAGGAAGGATTTTCATGCTAATTAGCCTTTGCTCATGTTGAAAAATAACAGGAGAACGCCTCCACGGAATCCACAACATGGCTACGTCACATAAACTGGAAATGTTAATTGTATGGTCCAGGAGAGGCCAGAACTGTGGACCAGCGCGATCCCCAATACTCAAACAGGACGCGCAAGGAGGTGGCTTGGCACAGAATTTGTGGCAAAATGTTCCCGATTTTCCAGAGATCAAGGGAGGACCAAAAAGCGCATAGTAAGTAGTATACTTTAAACAATAACAAAGCTCATATATGTCACTGTATTTGCACACACCAATCAGATATTGAGCCATATCCGTTAATATTGTGTATAAAATACATTATTAGGCAACGCTTTATAATGACAATTACACATTGTTCTGTGTGTCCACAAACAACATCCAAATCTTCACATCCATCCCTAAAGGTTTGCCTACTTAGTATGTGAAATGGTTCTATCCACCTTCACCACACATTTAATGCGTAGGTCAGGAACTTAATGTGTGGCCATTTTGTTAAGGGGAAAGCTTTGGGCAAAATTTATGGTAGTTGGCATACCTCTGACACTATGTTTGTATGCATGTAGCCTTATACTCTCATTTAGTTACTTAGCCGCCCTGAATACCATACAACTTTTGATGTGTTTTTGTGTACACATACCCAGAGACAACACAAAAAAGGGCATGTTCATAGCGACAGATGTGTGAGTGTTTTCAAAGTCCATAGCAGTAATATTTAGCGCTCTGGTTGTATTCACTTTGCAGTGAAAGTGTGACAATGCGGTGGCGCAGCTGTCATGACTGCTACCGCAGAGAGATACAGCTGAGGGCGCAAGTGGGGTCTCAGCAACGACGAAGAGGAAGTACCTTTATTTTGATAAGCTCAACTTCCTTGCGCCTGTTATTGATCTGCGACCGTAAGTGCATGTCTGTTGAACCCCTATGATTGTTTTGTATTCAGAAATTCTAAATTGTATTTCCTTTATAGGACAGAGTCTAACCTTACGAAGAGGGAGACAGGGTCGGACTCTGAGGTTGTGATCGACCCTGTTGGTGATGGGGCTGAGGAGGCTGGCCCTTCCTCTGCAGTCCATCTGCGACCCAAGCACCACCACCACCACCACCAGCAGCAGCTGCAGCTGAAGTGAGGGTCACACAGCCAGCTCAACAGCAAGAGGACAACCTGTCAGCAGTAGCCCTACATGATGGGTCTCCTCCTCGTTCCTTTATTACAAGGCGAGGCAGGCGCCGAAGAGAAGGAGTTGCTTCTGGGACAAGGAGGCAGGTGTACAGAGGAGTTCTGGACTATTTGTCCAGTGTAGCTCATGATGATGGGGAGGAAGCCTTTGGCCCAGTCTGGCACGCTACCTCAGGGGTATTCCACGAGAGCACAGACTGTGGATCAGAGGTGGTTTTCAAATTGTTCTTTATTCAGGAACCCCACCAAATCATCCCAACACCGTATTAGATTTCTAGAAAGGTGGGTAGCTTTCTCCAGAAAATCTACTCGGTTGTTAGGAACCAAGCAAAGGGAGTCTGCTTCTGCCTCTGATCCTCCTCCTCATCATCATGAGCCCAACCTCCACCTCCTCCTTGTGTCCAACAGGTAACAACTCCTCCTCCTCAAGCTCCTTCCTTTCCTACCTACCTCTGCGCTCCAACCCATGGCCTTACATAGTTCAATGTTTAATTTTGTTTACAAGAAAGGTGAATGCAACCTTTGGACGTATTTGTCCAGGAGCCATAATTAAAGAGGCACCAAAACCAAAAAACCCAAATGAAGTAAATTTGTGAAGTGCCATTAGTTGTCTGTCATTATTATTATATGTTATGTCCTGTGTAACGTACAAGTAACTGTACAGTAGGAACAAGAGTACAACATAAATGAGGTAAAGAAAAGTGTGTTTATAGTACAAGAAAACAAGCACACTACATAGCTAAGGCCTCCTCTTGCCAGGAAGTAGCACCCTCAGGGGTAAGAAAATAATTTGTGAACACATCACGGACTTTAAGCCCAGAAGGGGGACGACGGGGATGTATGACTGGTCTCATAGGCATTGACACATTACCAGACACAAGGTCAGGCACATCAGGTGAAGAGCATTCATGCATTCTAGTGAAATTATGTATTGCCACACATGCTTTGACTACAACATTTACATTATGTTCACTCAACTGAATGGCTGATTGGAGTACCCGACATTTTGCCGTAAGAATACCAAAGGTGCACTCCACCAGGCGTCGTGCACGTGAAAGGCGATAATTAAATATGCGACGCCGATGGTTCAGATTGCGACGTGGATATGGCCTCCTAACATTGTGTCAATTGGAAGGCCTCATCCGCTACCAGAACATAAGGCACTGGTTCCATATTGGAGTGTGGAAGTTGACAAGGTGGTGATAAGTCCAATTGTTTATTGCGTAGCCGCTGATGTTATGTTTCGGTAGCTGAGGAGTGCAGGTAAAAAAGGCAATACACCAGAGCAGTTGGAATCTATGAGATTGCAGTACCCTGACTAACCACAACAACTAGAGGCAGCCGTGGAGCGTTCCTACGTTGGTCCTAGACGCCTCGTCACAGCCTGAGAAACTAACTACACCTAAAGATAGAAATAGGAAAGCTATCTGCCCCGGAGCAGAACCCCAAAGATAATAGAAAGCCCCCAAACATGTAATGGCGGTTAGACAAGAAGAAATACTGACACAGACAGAAAATAGTATGAGCAAACGTTGGGGCCCAAACTAACTAAATAGAAAAGGATAGGAAGGGTACTTACTGCAATCCCAGAAAACCCTGAAAAGCACCAACTCTACTAATTTCAAAAACACCTGAGATCACACGACCTCTACCACCTAAATTAGTTCTCTGGTGTAACAAAATCAAAACAGCAGCCACTGAAAAAACTGGAAAAAGCAAAAGTACAAACATCAGTGGCTGAACTAAACTGAGAGGGAAAAAGCCCCCGGAGGGGACCCTGAAGGCCCCCACAGAAGTGCAGGACAAAATGCAAAAATCAAGCACAAAAACAAAAAGAAGAAAATGTCTTATCTGTTAGCAGGAGATGCAGACACGACACAGCAAGCTACAAGGGAAACAGGAATCAAGGATTGAGACCAGAACAATTGATCACCGGCAACCCTGATGGGAAGGCGACTCCCTTATATAAGACCAGTCAGTAACACCTGATTCCCAATCCTCACAATCTTCACTGGACAGACAGTACCGCTTGTAACCACCAGAGGGAGCCCCCCTCAGAACACATCTCAAGCCCATTCACAACACGCTGACCCATAATGGAAGAATTGAAGACTCTGGAGTCTCCAGTCTTCCATATGCCCCAATGTCTACAATTATAAAGCGGTAGTTACAGTTGACCAAGGCCAACAAGACTACTGAAAAAATTGTTTATAATTGTAGAATTGGGACCCAGAGTTCGGCGCTTACGCACACGAATGTGCTTCCCGTCCAGGGCACTAATACAGTGTGGAAAATGGCATGTTTCTTGAAATCCATGTGCAATCCTCAACCAATCTGCCATTTTAGTCTCAGGCATGACCTCTTTATTTAGTCTTGACCAAATTTCAACACAAGTAGAGCTGACAATTCCTGAAATGGTGGATTTGCCAATTAAAAACTTAAGTGCATAGCAGCGTATGACAGCCCAGTGGAGAGGAACCTGCAATACACAAACAACAAAAAAAATGTACACATCAGCAAACCAAACAACAAGCAGTGCATTACCCACATTTAAACTGAGAACATTTCTGTAAGCACGCATTCATTAAATGCTATGACATCCAATGCATTATGAGGGGTACACACAAGCAAATAGGGAAGATGGGTAAGTGTGGTAAGAACATTCATTACAATATGTTAACATTAACTAAGTGACAACACTGGAAAATTAGGTGTGTTGTGGGAAACATCATCAACATATCGTAGACACACATACCGTAATGTTAGGAGTAGGCGTTCCTTAGCAGAAATAGCTGGACGCCTCCTGGTGTTCTGAAAGGTTATCCCAGGGCGCACAATCGCCAGCAAATTATCAAAAGTTTGAACGCTCATGCGACAATAGTTAAAAAACTTGTCTGGATGGCTATGCAGGTCGAATACAGGCGCTAAAAATGGCCTTTACTGATCCTTCGCCTTAAAAGTGGATGTACCACAGTCTTCAGCGGATTCTGGGAGCTGCAACTACAGGGTATGGCTCCCCAAAACGTCTGGATAGCACCCAATTGTACAGCAGACGCACAGTGCTATTAAAGATCAGTCTGTCGCTCATGATTGGGACAAAGCAGCAATAAACCAGGAACCACAAAGAACCCAATGAGTCCACTGCAAAGTTGGGAGGCTCACAACAGTTGGAGGCAGCTTAAATATGGGTCTAGCTGATTATTTAAATTTGTTTCAGGCCTCAAAACCGCTAAATGTACATTTTGCTATGATGCCACAAAAAATCGCAAGTGGATGTCAAACGTACCTCACATGAGACTAAATCGCATCAGCGACGGAAAATCAGATGCCATACGCATCAATGTTCATGACTGTTAGGGATCGAATTCCCACTGCTGCACAAGGGGAATCTCGAGCCTTCCCTGCTGCGGTCCCCCATCCGTCTCCGGCCGCAGTGGAGTCTGCTCAGCAGAAATGTCGGTCCCAGCGTCTCGCCCGTCTAATACTGTGCAGAGGATGACTGCTGCTTCCCCAGGTCCTGCCATTATAACCAGTGCAGGTCAGCGGCAAGCAGATGTAGTTGGGACTAAGTCCTATGTTCCCTTCTGAGCATGCTCAGGGTAAGATCTCTCAAAGGAGATCAGGGGTCACATGGTCGGGTACTGCAGCGACTCCCATTGGTCCTCCAGGAAGGTCCTGAGGCTGCTTTAGTTCTGGAGCAGCATTCCCATTGGTCCTTTTCTGGAAGGTTCTGTAGCTGCTACTATAAAAGGTGTGTATGACCGCCCGGCGGCGCGCTAGTATCAAATCCGTTACTTGCTTGTGCCAGTGTGGTCATGTATGCATGTGGTTAGGTTAGGCTGAAATAAGCCCCTAGAATACTGTCTACTCCGGTGAGGAGCTTAATGCTTGTTTTCTGATTGCATGACCACAGACTGCAATCCGTTTAGCAGTCATCTGTGTCCCCTGTGAGTCTAAAAGGACACAGTCTTTGTCACAGCGGCTCTGTGAATTAACAGATTCCGCTTGTATCGCCATATAGCGCTACAGCATTTTAGTTAGCGACTCTGTGGAATAACAGAGTTCGCCCATACCGCCATATAGTGCTACGGCATTTACATCTGTGACTCTGCGGGATAACAGAGTTCGCTCATACTGCCTATTTGCGCCATCTTACTAGCAGCAGGCTCTGCTTGCACGGTGGATCCCGAGCTGCGAACGCCATTCTCCTTAATATCTATTAGGTGCGTTCCGCAGGCCCTTAACATATTACTAGCGCCAGGGTCAGGCTAGTAAAATGGCGGATGACCAGCGTCTACCGCAGTACATCCAGCAGCTGGAGGGTAGGTTGACGGCTCTTGAGTGCACAACCTCAGCTGTGGATGTTACTGCAGTCGCTGTTCAAGCTGCTAGCGTGGCTGCAGCCAGCTTGTCCTCTGCCACCTCTGCCACTACATTATCCCACCTCCCGCTTCCTGACAAGTTTGCCGGTGACAGCAAGAAATGTCGGGGATTCGTGAATCAGTGCTCTATACAGCTAGAGCTTAATCCACTCTTCCCGCTAAGCTCTGTGTGGACTCTGGGGCAGAGGGAAATTTTATGTCCTCCTCCTTTGACTCTCACCATTCTATACCTCTGGTGACGCTCGCAGAGCCAGTGTCGGTGCGAGTGTTGAATGGAGCAATCCTGTCCTCACAGGTCACCTACCAGACTGTCCCTCTTCCCCTGTCTATGTCCCCTTCTCATCAGGAGAATATATCCTTTTTTGTTCTTCCTGAAGGAATAGATGAGGTTCTGTTGGGATTACCCTGGCTGCGCCACCATTCTCCCCATATTGAGGGTCCTCTGGGAGAATACTAGGTTGGGGTGATTGTTGTAGTGGCAGATGTCTCAGGGAGGACGTTCAGGTCTCCACCACGGAGATACCGGTAGACCTTGCCTCTCTCCCCAAGGTTTATTGGTCATATGCGGACGTATTCTCCAAAAAGGCAGCAGAGACTCTTCCGCCTCATCGCCCCTATGACTGTCCTATAGACCTCTTGCCTGGAACGGAGCCCCCTCAGGGAAGAGTGTATCCTCTCTCTCTTCCAGAGAGGGAGGCCATGTCACAATACATCCAGGAAAATCTGGCAAGAGGGTTTATTAGGAAGTCAGTGTCACCAGCAGGGGCAAGTTTTTTCTTCGTGAAGAAGAAGAATGGAGAATTACGACCGTGTATAGACTATAGGGGTCTTAACGCCATTACCGTTAAGAACAAAAACCCATTGCCCCTAATCTCTGAGCTCTTTGATAGGCTTCGGGGAGCAAGGCTATTTACTAAGCTGGATCTACGTGGTGCTTATAACCTGATCCGCATCCGTGAGGGGGACGAATGGAAGACGGCGTTCAATACCAGAGATGGGCATTACGAATATTGGTGATGCCCTTCTTGCTCTGTAATGCTCCAGCGTCTTCCAAGATTTTGTAAATGACATCTTCCGGGATATGCTTTCCACCTCAGTGGTAGACTATCAGGATGACATTCTTATCTTCTCTCCAGATATGGTCTCCCACCAGAGAGATGTCTGCAAGGTCTTCGACCTCTTGTGGCCAAATTCCCTATATGCGAAGTTGGAGAAGTGCGTGTTTGAGCAGGAGTCTCTACCGTTCCTGGGCTATATCATCTCCACCCAGGGATTGGCTATGGATCCTGCCAAACTACAGGCTGTAATGGATTGGCAAGAACCCCACTCTCTTAAAGCGGTGCAGCGCTTTATGGGGTTCATTAATTACTAATGCCAATTCATTCCCAACTTTGGTAACTCCCTTGGTAGCCCTCACCAAGAAGGGAGCCAATCCCAAATTGTGGCCAGAGGAGGTCTCCAAGGCCTTTACTTCAATTAAGTCCCATTTTGCTAGCGCTCCCATCTTACATCGCCCCGAGGTTAATAAGCCTTTTATATTGGAGGTTGATGCCTGGTCCGTTGGTGCTGGAGCAGTCCTTTTTCAAAAGGATGCTCAAGGTCGGAAACATCCTTGTTTCTTCTTTTCCAAGACCTTCACACCAGCGGAGAGGAGCTATTCCATTGGGGAAAGGGAGTTGCTAGCCATGAAGTTGGCCTTTTCCGAGTGGAGACATCTCCTGGAGGGGGCTCGCTTTCCCTTTCAAGTTTTCACTGACCACAAAAATTTGGTCTATTTACAGAACGTCCAGTGGCTAAATTCTCCCTGTTCCATTTCACCATCCATTTCCTCTCCAGTGAGAAGAACATTCGGGCCGATGCTCTCTCTCGCTCCGTGGTGTCCTCTGAGGAGGTGGAGGAGGAGCCTCGGCTGATTGTCCCCACAGAGAGTCTAAGAACTCTGGCCCCAGTTTTGCTTGAGTCTTTGCCTCCGGGCAAGACTTTTGTGCCCACCAATTTGCAACCGGAGGTACTCTCTTGGGCACAGTCGTCCAGGGTGGGTGGACATTTTGGGGCAAAAAGGACATCTGTGTTGCTGGCGAGGACATACTGGTGGCCACATATGGTCCGTGAAGTAAGGGAATACGTTCAGGCGTGCGTCTCCTGCGGCAAGAATAAGTCTCCTCGACAACGGCCGGCTGGGTTACTTTTTCCTTTGCCGGTGGCAGACAGGCTTGGGAGATGGTCGGGATGGATTTTGTGGTGGGCTTACCCAAGTCTCGGGGCTGCACCATCATCTGGGTGATAACCGACCACTTCTCCAAAATGGTGCACTTGGTGCCGTTACCACGGTTACCGTCTGCATGGGCCTTGGCAGCAGTATTTATTAGGCATATTTCTGTTACACGGAAATGCAAGAAAAATCGTCAGTGATCGAGGTCCACAATTTTCATCTCGGTTCTGGAGAGAGCTGTGTCGTTTACTCAGCATTGAGTTAAATCTTTCCTCGGCATATCATCCCAAGACGAATGGGTTGGTAGAGAGGGCCAACCAGACCTTGGTCTCATACTTGCGACATTTTGTCTCAGCCAGGCAGGATGACTGGGCATCCTTGCTACCGTGGGCTGAGTTCGCTCTAAATAATGCTGTGGCTGACTCCACCAGACAGACCCCATTCCTCTTAAACTACGGTCAGCATCCGCAGGTACCAGTACCCATGCCCGTGGCTTCCGCCGACTCCAGGGTGGCAGACTGGGCCATGGAGGCACGGGACATTTGGGACCGCACTCAGGATGCCATTCAGGCCTCCAAGGAGAGGATGAGGTCTTCCGCCGATCGGCGCCCCGCTCAGGCATTTGCTCCTGGCGACCTAGTGTGGCTCTCCGCCCGAAACATCAGGCTGCGAGTGGAGTCCACTAAGTTGGCACCCCACTTTTTGGGTCCCTTCAAGGTCCTCGAGCAGGTCAACCCTGTGGTTTATCGCTTAGCTCTTCCACCTCGCTTAGGTATCTCCGACACCTTTCATGTGTCCCTCCTGAAACCCGTGGTCATGTCCCGGTTTTCCGAGTCATCTGCCGGGACATCGGGTTCATCTACGGACGATCACGAGGTGAACGCTATTGTAGGGTGCAAGGTGGTACGGGGCAAAAAAATTTATTTGGTGGATTGGAGGGGTTATGGGCCTGAGGATAGGTCCTGGGAGCCTGCCGAGCATATTCACGCTCCACAGCTCATCGCTGCCTTTGAACGTAGCGAGGCCCAAAGAAGTGGGGGCCCTAGGAGGGGGGTAATGTTAGGGATCGAGTTTCCATTGTTGCACAAGGGGAATCTCGAGCCATCCCTGCTGCGGTCCCCCATCTGTCTCCGGCCGCAGTGGAGTCTGCTTAGCAGAGACGTCGGTCCCAGCGTCTCGCCCAGTCTAATACTGTGCAGAGGATGACTGCTGCCTCCCAAGGTCCTGCCATTGTAACCAGTGCAGGTCAGCAGCAAGCACATAGTTGGGACTAAGTCCTGTGTGTTCCCTTCTGAGCATGCTCAGGGAAAGATCTCTCATAGGAGATCGGGGGTCACATGGTCGGGTACTGCAGCGACTCCCATTGGTCCTCCAGGAAGGTCCTGAGGCTGCTTTAGTTCTGGAGCAGCTTTCCCATTGGTCCATTTCTGGAAGGTCCTGTAGCTGCTACTATAAAAGGTGTGTATGACCGCACGGCGGCGCGCTAGTATCAAATCTGTTACTTGTTTGCGCCAGTGTGGTCATGTATGCATGTGGTTAAGTCCGGCTGAAATAAGCCCCTAGAATACCGGCACCTCCGGTGACGTGATTTGTATGCACGTGTTCAGGGCTCAGCTAGGTGCGTTCCGCAGGCCCTTAACAATGACATTGCTGTGCGATAATCGTCCGACTAAAACGGTACGATTTTTTAGACGTTGTGTGTGACTCCAGCCTAAGGGTAGCAACACCCTTTTATCATGGAGTGCATAATTATTAAACAGCTTGTTTTTTAAGGTAAAATGTGACAAAAAAGAGGTATACAGACTCTGAAAAGTCAAAAATTATTAAAAGATAAAATGGTGAATCAAGAGAAAAAGAGAAAAAAAATATTTTTCATATAAGTGCCACCAGTAATGTTTTTTTTTCCTAATCCATACAAAACCCAATTGTCTTAACAGATGAAGGTTCCCCACTTTTAAAAATCAATTTTAAGAACATTCCTCAGTTGGGTCAACTACAAAGTCTAGGTACTGCAGCCATAATACAGATACAAACATTTAGCAATCATATAGCCATGTAAAACCAAACATTCAACATTTTCATATGGCAGTATTATATCGACCTTATTTTGCGCTATTATTTGTAATACAAATCCGTAAGTGAAACCTGCACAATAAAATTTACTGCAATGCATTTTAAAAGATTCATACCCACTTTTAGTTTTATCTTGCACATTTTTATGTAAAATACTGACCAAAATAGTAATGTGTGAAAGTGGACTTAGAAACAATACAATTTTAAAATGCTATTTTTATAATGTTATTTTAAAGGAAAAATATAGTTTAATGTATCTTCACTTACTTAAACTTTAGATCCATTGATTCTTTACATAACATCTTTTCTATTGAAAACATTTTACCAAAGTTTTCCTTCTTAGGGTGAGTTTCCACGATCAGTAAACGCTGCGTGTTTGGCGCTGTGCGCTGGCGCAGCGCCAAACACGCAGCGTCCAGATGTTACAGCATAGTGGAGGGGATTTTAAGAAATCCCGTCTCCACTATGCGTAACAACACGCAGGTGGCAGACCTGCGTAAACGGACATGCGGCGCGTCTTTTCAGACCGCAGCATGTCCTCGCGTGTTGCGGCGACGGTGCGTCGCCGCAACAGAATTTAACACAGGGCTATGTAGCCCTGCGTTCTTTCCGGAGGTGTCCGGAACACCTCCGGAAAGAGCGCGAGTCAGAAAGGGGGCGGGGCTTAGACGGAGCGGAATTTCCGCTCCGTCCAAAGCGCTGTGGTTCCGGACTGTGGAACCACAGCCTAACAGGATGGCTTTTTTATATTTATTTTACATTTAATCTATTCATTTTAACCCTTTTCTGCCATCAGAGGAATTATTCAATCCATGTGCCCTGGGACTTAATTCCCATGGACGGAATAGTACGTCATACGCGATCAGGCACGGGCAAGCCTCCTGCACTGCCTATATAGTGATGTCCTACCTTAGGAAAATGTAAAAATGTAAAAATTAAAAATGTGTAAAAATATTTTTAAAACATCCCTAAATAAATAAAAAAAAATATTTCCACAATACACACATTATTATTATTATGTAAATAAAACAACAATAAAAGCACACATATTTAGTATCGCCACATCCGTAACAACCCGCCCTATAAAACTGTCCCACTAGTTAACCCCTTTAGTGAACCCCTTAAAAATAAACAAGGGAATAAAACAAAGCTTTATCATCATACCGCCGAACAAAAAATGGAATAACACGCAATCAAAAAAATAAAAAAGACAAATATAAAATGGTAATGCTAAAAATGTAATCTTGTCCCGCAAAAAATGAGCCGCTATACAGCATCATCAGCAAAAAATTTTAAAGTTATAGCTCACAGAATAAAGCGATGCAAAAATAATTATTTTTTATGTAAAAGATTTTTTATTGTATAAAAGCACCAAACATAAAAAAATGATATAAATGAGGTATCGCTGTAATCGTACTGACCCGAAGAATAAAACCCGCCTTATCAATTTTACACACGCAGTATAAACAACCCCCCCTAAAAAAATTCCTGAATTGCTGGTTTTTGTTAATTTTGCCTCACAAAAATCACAATAAAAAGCGATCAAAAATGTCATGCTCAAAAAAATGGTACCAATAAAAACGTCAACTCGTCTGGCAAAAAATAAGACCTCACATGAGTCTGTGGGCCAAAATATGGAAAAATTATAGCTCTCAAAATGTGGTGATGCAAAAATAATTTTTAGCACTAAAAAGCCTTTTTTAGCATGTAACAGCTACCAAACATAAAAACCCGATATAAAAACCCGCTATAAATAGTAAATTAAAAGCCCCTTTATCACCCCCTTAGTTAGGGAAAAATAATAAAAATAAAAAAAGTATTTATTTCCATTTTCGTGTTAGGATTAGAGTAAGGATTAGGGTTAGGGTTAGGATTTAGGGTTAGGGTGTGCTAGGGTTAGGTTTGTGGTTAGGTTTTTAGTTAGGGTTGGGATTAGGGTTAGGGGTGAGTTGGGGTTAGAGTTGGAGTTAGAATTGGGGGGATTCCACTGTTTGGGCACATCAGGGGCTCTCCAAACGTGACATGGCGTCTGATCTCAATTCCAGACAATTTTGCACTAAGAAGTCAAACGGCGCTCCTTTTCTGAGCTCTGCCTTGCGCCGAACAGTGGTTCCCCCTACATAGGGGTATCAGCATACTCAGGTCTAGAGTTGAGCGAGATAGGTGGGTCAGATTAAAAAAAGACTGACTTTCGCCAAAGTCGGGTTTCACCGAGCGAAACCCGACCATAGCGTGAGGTCGGCCATGCGTTCGGCGACCGGAGCACCAAAGTCGCTTTTCCCATAATGCTTGAAGGGCCTTTTCTCAGCCAATGAGCAAGAACGCACACTGTGGGCAACGCGATGACATGGGCAGCTGCCACCACCATTTTAGAGAAGGGCATTGCAGTGATTGGCTTGCTTTGTGTGGCGACACAGTGCCTATAAAAGCACTCATCGCTGACCGCCATTTTGCTTCTGTCGATATTAGCGTAGGGAGAGGTTTTTGGCGCTGGTACTCAGTAGTAAGAGCGTTAGGCAGGAAAAAAAATAATTCTGTGCTTGTGCTGATAGCGATTAGCTGTACAGTTAGTGTGCAATGATAGGGGAGGATTTTGTTGTGTGCAGCAGCGCTGGTTCTTAGGCTGCCTGCCAGTGACAGGGAGGAATTGCTTGTGTGCAGCAGCAGAGCTGATTATTAGGCTGCCTGCCAGTGACAGGGAGGAATTGCTTGTGTGCAGCAGCAGAGTTGTTTATTAGGCTTCCTGCCAGTGACAGGGGAGGAATTTCTTGTGTGCAACCGTGCTGGTTAATAGGCTTCCTGCTAGCTGTATTGCTGTGTGTACACTGCTGTGCAGAGTACTCTTTAACACAGCACCTACACAGCACTATAACTTTTATTCTTTTTTTCTGCATAGCTACCGACCGTTCATTTTTTCCCACACCGTATAGAGCTGTACGCTCCTCACACACTACCGTGTACCGGCTGGTATCACGGACAAATACTGTTAGGGGTCTGCGGAACGCACCTAATAGATATTAAGGAGAGGTGCGTTCGCAGTCCAGGGTCCACCGTGCAAGCAGAGATTGATTCTAGTAAGATGGCGTAAATAGGCAGTATGAGCGAACTCTGTTATGCCGTAGAGTCGCAGATGTAAACGCCGTAGCACTATATGGCGATATAAGCGGACTCTGTTAATTCACAGAGCCGCTGAAACAAAGACTGTGTCCTGTTGAACTCACAGGGAACACAGATGACTGCTAAGCGGATTGCAGTCTGTGGTCATGCAATCAGAACCCAAGCAATAATCTCCTCACCGGAGTAGCCAGTATTCTAATGGTGTTTTCAGCCGAGCCCTGAACACGTGCATACAATCTCCTCACCGGAGGTGCTGCTATTCTAGGGGCTTATTTCAGCCAGACCTAACCACATGCATACATGACCACACTTGCGCAAGCACGTAACAGATTTGATACTAGCTCACGGCCGTGCGGTAAGGACAGCCTTTTATAGCAGCCACGAGAAAAAGACCTTCCAGAAAGGACCAATGGGAAGCTGCTTCAGAACATCAACTGCCACAGGACCTTCCTGAAGGACCAATAGGAGTGGCAGCTGTATCTGAGCATGTGAACCCTGATCTCCAATGGGAGATCTTGCCCAGGGCATGCTCAGATGAAGGAACAAAGGACTTAGCCCCAAAACTGCCTGCTCCAACACTGGTTGCAGCAGCAAGTCTCTGCACAGTACTGGGCCGGGCATGACATTGGGATCGACGTCTCTGCTGAGCAGGAACCACTGCGGCCGTAGATGGATGGGGGACCGCAGCGGGAACAGCTCGAGATTCCCCCTGTGCAGGAGTGGGAAATCGAACCCTAACATTATCCCCCTTCCAAGGGCCCCCCTTTTTGGGCCTCGCTGCGCTCAAAGGCAGCGATGAGCTGCGGAGCATGAACATGCTCGGCAGGCTCCCAGGACCTATCCTTAGGCCCATAACCCCTCCAATCCACCAAATAAAATTTTTTGCCTTGTACCACCTTGCACCCAACAACGGCGTTCACCTCATGATCATCGATAGATGAACCCGACGTCCCGGCAGATGACTCGGAAAACTGGGAAATGGCCACGGGTTTCAGGAGGGACACGTGAAAGGTGTCCGTGAAACCAAGGCGAGGCAGAAGGGCTAGACGGTAAATAACCGTGTTCACCTGCTCAAGAACTTTAAAGGGACCCAAAAAGCGAGGTGCCAACTTGGTGGACTCAACACGTAGCCTGATGTTTTGGGCAGAGAGCCACACTAGGTCACCCGGAGCAAATGTCGGTGCGGGGTGCCGATGTGCGTCGGCGGAAGACCTCATCCTCTCCTTGGAGGCCTGAATGGCATCCTGAGTGCGGTCCCAAATGTCCCTTGCCTCCACAGCCCAGTCTGCCTCCCTGGAGTCGGCCGAATACAGGGGCATGGGCACTGGTACCCGCGAATGCTGACCGTAGTTTAAAAGGAATGGGGTCTGTCCGGTGGAGGCAGCCACAGCATTATTTAGAGCGAACTCAGCCCACGGTAGCAAGGATGCCCAGTCATCCTGCCTGGCTGAGACAAAATGTCGCAAGTATGTGACCAAGGTCTGGTTGGCCCTCTCTACCAACCCATTCGTCTCGGGATGATATGCCGAGGAGAGATTTAACTCAATGCTGAGTAGACGACACAGCTCTCTCCAGAACCAAGACGCAAATTGGGGACTTCGATCACTGACGATTTTGTCTTGCATTCCGTGTAAACGGAAAATATGCCTAATAAATAATGCTGCCAAGGCCCGTGCAGACGGTAACCATGGTTAGGGCACCAAGTGCACCATTTTGGAGAAGTGGTCGGTTATCACCCAGATGATGGTGCAGCCCCGAGCTTGGGTAAGCCCACCACAAAATCCATCCCGACCATCTCCCAAGGCCTGTCTGCCACAGGTAAAGGGAAAAGTAGCCCAGCTGGCAGTTGTCGAGGGGACTTATTCTTGGCGCAGGAGATGCACGCCTGAACGTATTCCCTGACATCACGGACCATATGTGGCCACCAATATATCCTCGCCAGCAACTCAGATGTCCTTTTTTCCCCAAAATGTCAACCCACCCTGGACGAATGTGCCCAAGAGAGTACCTCCTGTCGCAAATTGGTGGGCACAAAAGTCTTGCCCGGAGGCACAGACTCAAGCGAAACCGGGGCCACAGTTCTTAGTCTCTCTGTGGGGACAATCAACCGAGGCTCCTCCTCCACCTCCTCAGAGGACTCCACAAAGCGAGAGAGAGCATTGGCCTGAATGTTCTTCTCACCGGAGAGGAAATGGAGGGTGAAATGGAACCGGGAGAAGAACAGGGACCATCTGGCCTGGCGAGAATTTAGCCGCTGGGCGGTCTGTAAATAGACCAAATTTTTGTGGTCAGTGAAAACTTGAAAGGGAAAGCGAGCCCCCTCCAGGAGACGTCTCCACTCGGAAAAGGCCAACTTCATGGCTAGCAACTCCCTATCCCCAATGGAATAATTCCTCTCCGCTGGTGTGAAGGTCTTGGAAAAGAAGAAACAAGGATGTTTCCGACCTTGAGCATCCTTTTGAAAAAGGACTGCTCCAGCACCAACGGACGAGGCATCAACCTCCAATATAAAAGGCTTATCAACCTCGGGGCGATGTAAGATGGGAGCACTAGCAAAATGGGACTTAATTGAAGTAAAGGCCTTGGAGACCTCCTCTGACCACAATTTGGGATTGGCTCCCTTCTTGGTGAGGGCTACCAAGGGAGCTACCAAAGTGGAGAAGTGGGGAATGAATTGGCGATAGTAATTAATGAACCCCATAAAGCACTGCACCGCTTTAAGAGAATGGAGTTCTTGCCAATCCATCACAGCCTGTAGTTTGGCAGGATCCATAGCCAATCCCTGAGTGAAGATGATATAGCCCAGGAAATGTAAAGACTCCTGCTCAAACATGCATTTCTCCAACTTTGCATAGAGGGAGTTTGCCCATAACAGGTCGAAGACTTTGCAGACATCCCTCCGGTGAGAGTCAATATCTGGAGAAAATGATGAGATATCATCTAGATAGACTACTACAGAGGTGGAAAGCATATCCCGGAAGATGTCTTTGACAAAGTCTTGGAAAATGGCTGGGGCATTACAGAGCCCGAAGGGCATCAACAGGTATTCATAATGCACATTCCTGGTATTAAAAGCCTTCTTCCATTCGTCCCCTTCACGGATGTGAATCAGGTTATAAGCACCACGCAGATCTAATTTAGTAAATACCCTTGCTCCCCGGAGCCTATCAAAGAGCTCAGAAATCAGGGGCAACGGGTACTTATTCTTAACGGTGATGGCGTTAAGACCTCTGTAACCTATACACGGACGTAATTCTCCACTCTTCTTCTGCACGAAGATGAACCCCGCTCCTGCTGGTGACACTGACTTCCTAATGAACCATCTTGCCAGATTCTCCTGGATATATTGAGACAAAGACTCCGTCTCAGGAAGAGAGAGGGGATAGACCCTTCCCCGCGGAGGTTCTGCTCCAGGCAAGAGGTCAATAGGACAGTCGTAGAGATGATGGGGTGGCAGAGTCTCCGCAGCCTTTTTAGAGAACATGTCTGCATATGACTGATAGCACTTGGGAAGAGGAGAAAAATCTGCGGGTTTCTCTGTAGTGGTAACCTGAATGCACTCCCTGACACATCTGTCCTTACATGACTCACTCCAACCCAGTATCCTACCGGAGGTCCACTCAATATGAGGGGAGTGGGAACGGAGCCAGGGTACTCCCAGTAGGATTTTGTCTATTCCCTTGGGAAGGATGAGAAGGGAAATAATTTCCTGAAGGGAAGGGGGTACACACAAAGTAAGAGGGACAGTCTGATGTGTAATTGGAGAGGGCAATGTCAACCCATTCACTACCCGGACAGTCACTGGTTTGTCGAGCGCTACCAGATGTATTGCGTGGCGATGAGCAAAGGTAGATGACATGAAATTCCCCTCTGCTCCTGAGTCCACGCAAAGCTCGACTGTAAGTGTGGAAGAGTCTACAGTGACTGTCCCTTTAAATGTCATCTTGGAGGAAAATGCCGCTGTCTCTAGTGAACCTCCTCCCAGGGCCACTAGAAGCGATCGCTTCCCTGATCGCTGTATACATTTGTTAGCATAGTGTCCTGTCTGCTGACAAAGGTTACAGACCACGGATACTCGGACGGCCAGAGACTTAGGTCCTGCACGAGGAACCTCTGTGGCCTTTTGGGGTTCGGTTGCCTGATCGGGGGATTCGAGAGGTTTGGCAAAGGTGGGAGCCAACCGAATCCTCTGCCTACACTGGGCCCGCTCCAACCTCCGCTCGTGAAAACGGAGGTCGATGCGGGTAGATATGGAGATAAGCTTCTCCAGTGTGGCGGGAATCTCCCTGGTAGCCGAAGCGTCTTTAACATGGTCAGCCAGTCCTCACCAGTAGACTGGAATGAGAACTTTATCCGACCAGTCTAGCTCTGAGGCCAGAGTCCGAAACTGGATGGAAAACTGACTGACCAAAGACGAACCCTGTGCCAATGTCAGCAGTTGGAGCGCCATATCGTGGGTGACCTGAGGTCCTAAAAAGACCTTTTTAAGAGCCTCAAGGAAACGAGGAGCACTACGCACCACACGATCGTCGCAATCCCACAACGGCGTTGCCCACTCCAACGCTCTGCCCAAGAGTAGAGACAGTACAAAACCCACTTGTGCCCGCTCGGTGGGGAAACGTGCAGCCAGAAGCTCGAGCTGTATAGAGCACTGACTCACGAATCCCCGACATTGATTGCTGTCACCGGCAAACTTGTCAGGAAGCAGGAGGTGGGATAATGTATGGGCAGAGGTGGCAGAGGACAAACTGGCTGCAGCCACGCTAGCAGCCTGAACAGCGACTGCGGTATCATCCACAGCTGAGGTTGTGCGCTCAAGAGCCGCCAACCTACCCTCCAGCTGCTGGATGTACTGCGGTAGACGCTGGTCATCCACCATTTTACTAGCCAGACCCTGGCGCTAGTATTTATTAGGAGCCTGCGGAATGCGCCTAATAGCTGTTAAGGAGAGGTGCGTTTGCAGCCCGGGGTCCACCGTGCAAGCAGAGCCTGCTGCTGGTAAGATGGCGCAAATAGGCAGTATGAGCGAATCTAACCACATGCATACATGACCACACTGGTGCAAGCACATAACAGATTTGATACTAGTGCACGGCCGTGCGGTTTGGACAACCTTTTATAGCAGCCACGAGAAAAAGACCTTCCAGAAAGGACCAATGAGAAGCTGCTTCAGAACATCAACAGCCACAGGACCTTACTGAAGGACCAATAGGAGTGGCAGCTGTATCTGAGCATGTGACCCCTGATCTCCAATGGGAGATCTTGCCCTGGGCATGCTCAGATGAAGCAACAAAGGACTTAGTCCCAAAACTGCCTCCTCCAAAACTAGTTGCAGCCGCAAGTCTCTGCACAGTACTGGGACGGGCAAGACGCTGGGATCGACGTCTCTGCTGAGCAGGAACCACTGCGGCCGTAGACGGATAGGGGACCGCAGCCGGAACAGCTCGAGATTCCCCCTCTGCAGGAATCTGTTGTACAATTTCTCCAGAGTACACCGATACCCCATGTGTGGGGGTAAACCACTATTTGGGCGCATGGCAGAGCTCGGAAGGGAAGCAGCACCATTTGACTTTTTTGGCTGGAATTGAGATTGGACGCCATGTCGCATTTGGAGAGTCCCTGTGTGCCTAAACAGTGGATACCCCCCACAAGTGACCCCATTTTGGAAACTAGACCCCCCAAGGAACTTATCTAGATGTGTGGTGAGAGCTTTTAACCCCCAAGGGCTTCACAGAAGGTTATAACGTAGAGCCGTAAAATTAAAAAATCATATTTTTTCCACAAAAATGATCTTTTCATCCCAATTTTTATTTTCCAAGAGATAAAAGGACCCCAAAAGTTATTGTGCAATTAGTCCTGAGTACGCTGATACCCCATATGTGGGGGTAAACCACTATTTGGGCGCATGGCAGAGCTCGAAAGGGAAGCAGCGCCATTTGACTTTTTTGGCTGGAATTGAGATTGGACGCCATGTCGTATTTGGAGAGCCCCTGTGTGCCTAAACAGTGGAAACCCCCCACAAGTGACCCCATTTTGGAAACTAGACCCCCCAAGGAACTTATCTAGATGTGTGGTGAGAGCTTTGAACCCCCAAGGGCTTCACAGAAGGTTATAACGTAGAGCAGTAAAATTAAAAAATCATATCTTTTCCACAAAAATGATCTTTCCACCCCAATTTTTATTTTCCAAAGGGTAACAGGACCCCAAAAGTTATTGTGCAATTTGTCCTGAGTACGCTGATACCCCATATGTGGGGGTAAACCACTATTTTGACGTATTGGCAGAGCTCGAAAGGGAAGGAGCGCCTTTTTCAAATGCAGACTTTGATGGAATGGTCTGTGGGTGTCATGTAGCGCTTGGAGAGCTCCTGATGTGCCTAAACAGTAGAAACCCCCCACAAATGACCCCATTTTGCAAACTAGACCCCCTAAGGAACTTGTCTAGATGTGTGGTCAGCACTTTGAACCCCCAAGGGCTTCACAGAAGTTTATAACGTAGAGCCGTGAAAATAAAAAAATCATATTTTTTCCACAAAAATGACCTTTTTGCCCCCAAATTTTTATTTTTCTAAGGGTAACAGGAGAAATAGGACCCCAAAAGCTATTGTGCATTTTGTCCTGAGTACGCTGATACCCCATATGTGGGGGGGAACCACTGTGATCGCCTTACTGCGATCTTTGGGAGGCACAATGAACAAATCCACAAAAGGTGAAGAATTGGTTTTCTTTTTTGCGCCGTTCCTCGTGCGGTATTAGTGATTAGGCGACTTTATTCCTCGGGTCGCAGCAATTACAGCGATACCAGATTTACACCCTTTTTTCATGTTTAGCTTCTGTCACACACTAAAAGATGCTTTTTTTTTGAATAATTTTTTGTAAGAAATTTTTGCATCGCCGTATTTTGAGAGCTATAATTTTTCCATATTTCGGCCAACAGAGTTATCTGTGGGCTTATTTTTTGCGGGACGAGCGGACGTTTTTATTGGTACCATATTCGGGCACATAACGTTTTTTGATCGCTTCCTATTCCGATTTTTGTGGAAGCAGAATGAACAAAAACCAGCAATTCAGGAATTGTTTTTTTTTTTTTTGTTCCTCCGTTCCGCGTGTGGTAAAATTGATAAAGCAGCTTTATTCTTCGGATCACTACGATTACAGCGATACCTCATTTATATATATTTTTTTATGTTTTGGCGTTTTTTACACAATAAAAAATTTTATAGAAAAAATAATTATTTTTGCATCAGTTTATTTCCGCGAGCTATAACTTTTTTATTTTTTCGCTGATGATGCTGTATAGTGGCTTGTTTTTTGCGGGACAAGATGACGTTTTCAGCGGTACCATGATTATTTATATCTGACTTTTTAATCGCGTGTTATTGCACTTTTTCCAAGCGGTATGATGATACCGCTTGGAAAAAGTATAATTTACTACTTTTTTGTGTTTTTTTTTTTACGGCTTTCACTGAAGGGGTTAACTATGGTTACGCTTTTATAGATGGGATTTTTACGGACGTGGCGATACCTAACATGTGTATTTTTTTTTTTTTTTTTTTTTTATTACATAAAAATGTGTATTTTTTAGGGGATTTTTTTAAAATTATTTTTTAATATTTTTTTACAATTTTTTTTAAAAAATGATTTTTTTAAACTTGTCCCTTTATGGGACTTTCACTTTTTTTTACTTTTTATTGCAGTTACAATGCATTGCAATGCTCCAACATTGCAATGCATTGTACCTATGGGGAAAGCTGCTGTGAGCATGATCACAGCAGCTTTCCGTAGCTAGATGACCCGGAGGTTGTCATGACAACCCCCGGGTCATCAAGGCAGAGATCGGGCCCTGCAAATACATTGCAGGGCGCCGATCTGAGGCAGAGGGAGCTCCCGACCCTCTGCCTCCCCCCCTGAGCTCTGTGATCGCGCTCGATCGCAGCAGTCAGGGGTTAACAGCCAGGGGCGGTGGGGGCTCCGCTCCTGGCTGTCAGTGCAGGAAGCCTGGCCACTGCAGCGCCGGCTCCTGCACTGATCGCGCTGGAGAAGGTGAAATTTCAGCTTCTCCTGCGCGATCGCTGCTGTGTTTGGTCAGTCAGATTGACTGACCAAGCACAGCGCTGTAGGTGCGGGGACTGACGGCAAAGGTCCCCGCACCGCTTGCCGTGCCTGTCAGCTGTCTGTGACAGCTGTCGGCACCGATCTACCACTGCATGTTTACACGCAGTGGTAGATCAAAGGCATGACGTGCACAGTCCGTCCTGGTGCCGGAACTGACACCTTGCCATGACGGACTGTGCACGTCATTGGACAGTAAGGGGTTAATGTCTTCCCACTGGTTATTGAAAGTAGATATAAATCTAATTTGATCCTGATTTTGGCTATCGGGTTTAGGATTAGAATAAAGAAGTTGTTCTCTCGGTGTTCTCACTGCCCTTTTATAACCATTTCTGATGCTACGCTTACTGTAACCCTGATTTAAAAATATTTTGGTTAGGTCAGCTGCCTGGTGCTCAAAATCATGATTTATAGAACAGATACGTTTAGCCCTCAGAAATTGTCCAATGGGTATGGCTCTAACAGTGGATGATTGATGTGATGATGTAGTGTGGATAAGATAATTAGTTGCTGTAGGCTTTCTATATAGATTGGTTGTAATCAGCCCTTCTGTAGACACTTGAATTTTAAGATCTAAAAATTCAAGATCTCTTCCGGTATTGTAGGTCAATTTGATGTTCAAATTGTTATTATTTAGATTGGCCATTAGATTGGAGAGTCTATCACTTGGTCCTTCCCATATGAACCACACATCATCAATATATCTCATCCATCCCTGAACGAATTGGATATCTGGTATAGAGTCACCCAGAAAAATTTCCCTCTCCCATGCCCCCAAAAACAAGTTGGCATAAGAGGGGGCACAGGAGGCCCCCATGGCGGTGCCTTGGATTTGGAGATAAGTGTGTCCCTTAAACGTAAATATATTATGTCTTAGGACAAAATCCAAAAGTAGAAGAATAAGGTCCGCCATTGCAGGGTCCAAAGGACTGGATTGTAAATACCAGCTGACTGCTTTTAACCCATCCTCATGTTTAATGGAGGTATATAGTGCTTTTATATCTGCAGTCACCATGGTCATATTGTTGTCAATATGCAAATGATCTAATTTTTGTAAAGCAGCGGTAGTGTCCTGGATTTATGATGGCAATGTATGTACCAGCGGTTTCAAATAGAAATCTATGAACCTAGACACAATCTCGCATAAGCTTCCATTACCCAAGATGATAGGTCTGCCGGGGGGATCGTTCGGGTCTTTGTGAAGTTTAGGGATAAGATATAAAGTTGGAAGTTTTGGGTGTAGATTAGAAATACTTTCCACCATCTTTTTTGTAATGATCCCCTCTTCAAAGGCTTTTTGAAGAATCGCTATTAGATCGGCCTGAAATTTGGATGTGGGATTAAATGTTAATTTACGGTAACACTGGGGGCTTCTAGGAGTTTAAAGGCTTGTTTTTCATACATTGTTATTGGCCATACTACTAGATTGCCCCCTTTGTCCGCTGGCTTGATCACTATGTCTTTTAAGGATTGTAAATGTACCAAGGCTTGTCTTTCCTCCTGATTTATATTGGAATTCCATGGAGGCCTGTGTGGTAAATTCTCGATTTCCCTCGTTACCATTTTGGTAAAAACTTCTAAGGCTGGACGAGTATTCAAGGCTGGAAATTTCCGAGATTTATTGAATTATTTATGCGGAAATGAGCTTACCTGAGACGAGGTATTCTCCTCTAACAGATCTTTTAAGTCTCTTAACGCTTCCCTTTCTTCCATTGTTGAAAATGTATCATTCATATAGTTTTTGGAATGAAATTTTTTAAGAAGGAGTTTTCTAGAGAAGAGATGTAAGTCTCTAATGGCAACAAAGGTGTCCAGAGGGCTAGACGGAGAGAATGTTAAACCTCTCTCTAGAAGACTCAATTGTATTGTGGATAATTGATGTCTAGACAAATTGATTACCTTAAATTGGTCCCCCTGATTACGGAGGGCTTTTGATCGTGTAAAGATGTCCGGGAGTCTTGCATCAGTCCTACTAGCCATCTGTCTTCCTGCTACTTCACTGTTATTTCCTTCTCCATCACTCATGGAAGTGTTGTTATCAGAGGTTGAAGGTACCGAACTTTCGGATGCACTTCTGCTGTGAAAATTTTTTGTAGTATTTTTATTATTACTGTTGGTGCTATTGTTCTTCCCTTTTTTAGGGGAATTAGTTTTCTTACTTTGCCAACGATAAATTTTGTTTGTATCATAATCATTAAGATCACGTTGAAATTTCTTTATCTTGTTTTCACACACTTCCGTTTCCCACTTGTCAACATCCTTGTTGATTTCTAGGAAAGTTTTATCAAAATTCTCAACCGGAACATCTTTAAGAAACAATTTCTCCATCTCCTCAATCTCTGTGTCTGTTATGATCTGCTACAAGCACTAAGGAAAGGTGGGAATTCTGTCCCTACAATAGGACTGAGCTGGATCCCTACGATGTAACGGGGAACCTGATCCTGCGACCAGACCCGCTAAAGTCCTCAGCTAGTCTGAACGAAGACCTATAGTTGCGAGGGAGGAATCCCTACAAGATCTAGGGACTGGGTGAAAAGGTGGACACCTCCTAACAGAAAGTGTAGCAGGGAATATAAAACAGAAAACAAATACTAAGAGATCCTAAGATCAAGCAAAACTGACAGAGTAAGGCACCTAAGCACCCGGCTAGCTTAAGAGTAGATAATACAATGAAGTCCAGCAAAGCCAGAAGGGCGGAGCCAGACTAAATAGGGTAAAAAGGTCATGTGACCAGCAAACTGAAACAAAATCTAACAAGAGGGTTCTAACAGTACCCTCCCTTCAAAGAGGATCCTCCGGATCCCCTAGGACTTAGGCTTATCCGAAAACCTCTTGTGAAACGCTCTAACAAGTCTAGACGCAGAAACATCATCCGCCCTCACCCATGAGTTATCCTCGGGTCCATAACCCTTCCAAGCGACGAGGTACTGCAAACTCCCTCTATACCGTCTAGAATTTAGGATGCGGGAAATCTCATATTGCCCGTCCTCCACCACCAGGGGAACAGTAGCCGAGACGTCTCCATCTGAGACCTCAGCTTTTTTCAAGAGAGAAACATGAAACACCGGATTAATCTTCCAGGAGGTAGGAAGCTCCAACTTAACAGCAGATTGGTTAATAACCTGAAGCACCTTAAAGGGCCCTACAAACTTGGGACCCAATTTCTTAGACGGAATCCTCAAGCGCAGATTCTTAGAGGACAACCAAACCATGTCACCAATAGCAAACAAAACCTCTTGTCGTTTTCTATCAAAATACACTTTGGATCTTTTGTTAGCCTCCTGAAGATTACCACGCACATCAGTCCAAACTCTCTCCAAAACAGCAGAAAAATTCTCCTCTTCAGGTACAGCCGATCCCAACTTGGAAAATGACCCAAAAGACGGATGTCTCCCAGTACAACAAAAAAAAGGCGAACAACCAGCAGAAGTGGATGTATGATTGTTAAGAGCAAACTCATCAAGTGGCAGAAACTCAGACCACCTCTCTTGATTATCAGTCACAAAACAACGCAAGAACTGCTCAACATCCTGGTTTTTCCTTTCTGTCTGGCCATTAGACTCAGGATGATATCCGGAAGAAAACGACAAATGAACTCCCAACCTGTCACAAAAAGCGCGCCAAAAACGAGCCACAAACTGAGGTCCCCTATCGGAAACAATATCAGTAGGAACGCCATGTAGTTTGACTATTTCCTTGACAAAGGCCTTAGCGAGAGTCTTAGCGCAAGGCAGTTTGATGAAAGGAACCAAGTGACATTATGAACCCTATGCGCTGTGATTCATCACCAGAGGATCTGGGTCTCAAACGGAAATACAACAAGCAAGCATTTTTAAAAAAAAAAAATCTTGTTGTTCACCAAAAAATAAATCAGGCAAACGTACCTTTGGCTCCACGAAATGTGCTCCAGAACAACTACTCACGTGTTGCTTTATCTCAGCCACCTCCAGAGAAAGTCCCTGCAGGCGTTGAACCAAATCCTGAACCGAAATCATGATGAAACAGAAAATCTTTCCTTAGAGATTTTTTTTTTTTTTGGGCTGGACTTACTGTTATGATCTGCTACAAGCACTAAGGAAAGGTGGGAATTCTGTCCCTACAATAGGACTGAGCTGGATCCCTACGATGTAACGGGGAACCTGATCCTGCGACCAGACCCGCTAAAGTCCTCAGCTAGTCTGAACGAAGACCTATAGTTGCGAGGGAGGAATCCCTACAAGATCTAGGGACTGGGTGAAAAGGTGGACACCTCCTAACAGAAAGTGTAGCAGGGAATATAAAACAGAAAACAAATACTAAGAGATCCTAAGATCAAGCAAAACTGACAGAGTAAGGCACCTAAGCACCCGGCTAGCTTAAGAGTAGATAATACAATGAAGTCCAGCAAAGCCAAAGGGCGGAGCCAGACTAAATAGGGTAAAAAGGTCATGTGACCAGCAAACTGAAACAAAATCTAACAAGAGGGTTCTAACAGTGTCAATTTTTTGTAGGGACATGGTATTTTTGTCTATTATAATTTGGATAAATTCCAATGAGCAGGTGGTTGCTGCAGATACCCATCTCTTGACGAGGACATCATCCTCTAATTCAAAAGAGGGATAAAGTTGTATCCTTACACCTCTTGGTATTATTTGCTTATCCATATAGTTCTCAAGTGCTGATCTATTCCACCACGTTCTGGTTTTTTATATAGGGCATTCCGATATTGCTTAATCAGGTCCTTATTAACATTAATTGCATCTGTAGTCATATTGGAGGTCCCCTGTTTAAAAAGGTCAGTTGCCTTAGTTTGCCAGGTTGTTTCCCTGGCCTTGAAATCCATCCTATAGGAACAACGGACAATCTGTCTATGAAATACAGATATATTAAGCATTCTCAAAGTCCTTACTGTAACAGCGGCCATAGTCACTTCAAATTATACATACTACACCAAATCAATTATGGAAAGACCCATAAGAGATAAGAAGTGAAGATAACAGAAATAGTTTTAAAACTTAAATATTTATTTAATAATAATTAAAATAAAAAAACAATTAAAAAAACAGGACAATGGACCTCCAAATAAAGGGGAGAGTTAGACACCAGTTCCCATCAAGATAAAATGGGCAATAAGTTGCCAATGAGTAACCAATTGTTAATGTGTATGATTGAAAATTTGAAAAAAGCAATTAATTTTAATACACATTAGCTGTATTGTACAATAAACTGCAAAATGCATAAATTGCCTGGTACAAATTATTATATAAACAGCACAGACAATTGGTTTAAATTGAATTCAAATAGCCCACAACCCAGAAGGGGTTAATTACAAAAAAGCCCTGACATTATTATTGTAGGAAAACCTCCCATGCTAATCCTATGTGCTAATGTCATATTAGGAACAAACCATATATAGATTATACTGCGGTCTCTAAGGGAGCCAAAAACACATGGACATAGGCAGCTAAACGGTTAAAGGACAATACTGAACTGCTCCTCAGATTACCGAATGCTATTAGCCCTTGTGTGTATATAAAGCAATTATATGCAGCTTAATAAGGGATTAACCTTAATCGTGGATCTATTCCATATAAGTGGTAATAAGTAGCACCATGGAAAATTACCTTGAATTAGCAGGAGGGCAAGATTATCAGGAGCAGAGCTAGGATGAAAGCTGGAGCGCTCCCCACACAGCTCGACGAGCGCCGTTTCGCAAAGTGCTTCTTCCTGGGGCGTATACAGGTCAGGTGTTGGGAGGTTTTTAAATACTCAACCCTAAATGAAAGATGTGTAAATGGCCAATCTGAAAAATAACAATTTGAACAGCAAATTGACCTACAATACTGGAAGAGATCTTGAATTTTTAGATCTTAAAATTCAAGTGTCTACAGAAGGGCTGATTACAACCAATCTATATAGAAAGCCTACAGCAACTAATTCTCTTCTCCACGCTACATCATCACATCCATCATCCACTGTTAGAACCATACCCATTGGACAATTTCTGAGGGCTAAACGTATCTGTTCTATAAATCATGATTTTGGGCACCAGGCAGCTGACCTAAACAAAAGATTTTTAAATCGGGGTTACAGTAAGCGTTGCATCAGAAATGGTTATAGAAGGGTGGTGAGAACACCGAGAGAACAACTTCTTTATTCTAATCCTAAACCCGATAGCCAAAATCAGGATCAAATTAGATTTATATCTACTTTCAATAACCAGTGGGAAGACATTAAATCATCATTCAAAAAACACTGGAACATTTTAATGACTGATCCTATGCTGCGTAAAATTTTACCATCAGAACCCTCCTTTGTGGCGAAACGTAGCCGTAATTTAAAAGACCTGCTGGTACATAGTCACTATGACCCCTCTCCTGACTCTACAAATAATGACCTACCCAAGGGATTTTTTACGTGTGGGCACTGCAAGGCATGTAACAACATGAGAAAATCCCTTTTCTTCACCAATGCAGATGGGTCCAGGAAATATGAGATTAGAAAACATCTAACATGCTCTTCACAAGGGGTTATATATCATGCTACCTGCCCATGCAAATTGATATATGTGGGTCTGACTACCCGTGAATTTAAAGTTTGAGTCCGCGAACATATAAGAGATATTGAAAAGGCCAAATCCACTGATGAAATTTCCCAACTAAAAACCTTACCAAGACACTTTAAGATCTACCATAATTCTAACTCAAAAGGACTTATCTTTATGGCAATCGATCAAATCAGTCTGGGCATACGAGGTGGAGATCTGGGCAAAATCCTTGCTCAATTAGAAAGTAAATGGATTTATCGCCTTCAAACCTTCTCACCTCAGGGTTTAAACGAAAATTTTGGCTTTAGTTCCTTTCTATAATTGCATCCCTTTTTATCGGGTTTTTCTAGGTGTTTTTTACGTGTTTTTAATTATGTTTATGTGTTTTGTTTTAAAAAAAAATTTTTTGGATACTCACCCTGTGTCTTTATTTTAAGAACTAAGACGTCTCCTTAGTCAAATGATGTTATTCTTGCCATCTCCATGGGTTGAATTATTGAAGGAGTCCTAATTCGAGGAACTTACCACAACTTTGAAGAATCCAGTACAAAGGAGAGAAAAGATCGTGTTCAGGAATTAAGGATAATATTGGACTATTTTTAGATAAATAATTTTGTTTATATAATATTATTTATAATTGCACTCCCTGTGGTCACTTTTGATTGGGTGCTTTGGTATTCAGCCATTATTCTTATAATTATACACAGATATTATATCATACATAATTAATTGTTCCTTTATGGTTATTTAATTTAATTATTCACATTATGATAAATATTTATAATTATTTAGCTATATGCCCATAATTATTTAGTTTTGTGAATGTAGATATGGTTCACCTCTTTTTATTTATTCATTTTTTATTATTCATTTTTTATTTCTCCTTTGCTCCCTTAGTATGTCCTTTCACTGTTGATTTCTCCCTCCTATTATTCCTAATATTCCTATTATATGTATAATCTTATCTCTCCATACTTGGATTTTGCTCTGACACCGTAAGTTTTCATCAAAGATACAGAGCAAGGCAGTGTTTAAGTCGCAGTGAATAGTTTTTCCTCACCCCTCCTTCTCCCCTGTCCAGTGTCCGCCCCTAACTACAGTTCCTAATGTAAACAATCGTAGGTACGGCGTCATGGTTGCGCACGCGCCGTGGGACCGTGCCCCTGACTTCCAGAGGCGCTCGATCATGTGATATCAGTGAATCTCGCTGATGCCACGGAGTGGTCTCTGGAAGTCCCATTAGCTTAAGGGGCGGTATCCGGCGCTGTGCGCTCAGAAGACATCCAATGACCTGCATCTTGTTTACACATCCTTCATTTAGGGTTGAGTATTTAAAAACCTCCCAAACCCGACCTGTATAGCCCCAGGAAAAAACTTTGCGAAAAGGCGCTTGTCAGGCTGTGTGGGGGGCGCCCAGCTTTCACCAGCCTGCCCGAAATCTTCCCCCCTGCTAATTCAAGGTAAATTTTCCATGGTGCTCTTTTTCCCTTTTTAAAGGAATAGACCCGATTAAAGGGTTTAAACCTTTTTTAAGCTCATATATTGCTTTAATTTTCACACAAGGGGTAATAGATTCGGGAATCGAGAAACGTTCAGTATTGTCCTTTAACCCTTTAGCTGCAGTCCTTTGTTTTTGGCTCCCTTAGAGACGGCGCTTTTTTTTTAAAATTTTTAATCAAAACATAACAATTTGGGACCCGGCAACTTATTGCCCCTTATCTTGAGGGAACTGTGTCTAACTCCCCCTTTTTCTTTTGAAGGTTCCATTGTCCTTTTTTTTAATTTTTTTTTTTTTTAATTATTATTAAATAAATATTTAAGTTTAAAAAATTTTTGTTGGGCTTCATTTTCTTTATGGTCTTTCCATAATTGATTTGTGGAGTATGTTATTTTGAAGTGACTATGGCCCCGGGTTTTAAATAAGGCTTTGAAATCGTTACAGCGTCACCACTGATACAGTCACTTTTTACGCTTTCCATATTTGGTTACTCCCTATGAGCCGGGGCGTCGGGGTGTTACTCCTGAAAAATAACGGGGGATTTAAAATTACCCCCCGACGTATAGGCGTACGCTTGTACATACACTTTTTGCTTTTTTTAGT
>JARQOD010008661.1:0-34733 GCA_033576555.1 Oophaga sylvatica
TTGTGTCCGGGCTCAGGCCACCACCCATCCTCTGCCCCGCTATGGCTGCCACTCAATCAGCCGACTAGGTGTCTATCTCCACTAAGTCACATATATGATAATGTCATCCTGGTGATCTGTGTCTCCTGTCCGCCAGGGGGTATTGTGTCCGGGCTCAGGCCATCACCCACTGCCTGTTCGAGTTCCTCCAGGACACAGCAACTTGTCCCCATAGGCAGGTAAGTGTCAGTCCCTGAATTACACCCCTCTCGCCCTTTATCTTTCTATTTTCTCTGTTATTTTTCTGTGATCTTAATCTTTCAGGTGCTCAGCCTTGGCTGTGGCTTTGACTCTCTCTACTTCCGGATGTATGGGAGGACTGGTGGACTCGGATCCACGTGTATTTGGGAGGTGGATTTCCCAGCAGTGGTTCAGCGGAAGCGTCTCCTGATTGAACAGACCGAGGCTCTGAAGGGGCTGCTGAAGAATCTGACGCCCCACGGGGCTTCTAATGGGAAAGAAGGTGAGTGTCTGTCAGTGGTCTGCACTACAACTCCTAGTAGGGCGGCAGAGCTTGCTGGGAATTGTTATAGGAGAGTCTGTCTGTAGTCTGCACAGTTGTGGCCCATTTCTCTTGGGAGTGACCCGGAGCTGCTGTGCTTACCTTCCAAGTTATTCAAACCCCCATTGTAAATTCACAACTACAACAAGTGCTTTAGCCAAATTCACTACAAAATATTAATTTTACTGACTTACAGTCTCGGGATCATTCGCCCCTTGATGGGAACCTGTCACCAGGTTTGGCCGATATAAGATGCGGCCCCGCCTTTCAGGGCTTATACACAGCGTTCCATAATGCGGTAGATATGTCGAGGGAGGATCTAAGTGACCCTTCACGGTTGACCAAGTGATTTCCAAATTGATCCACAGAACGTTGCTAGCAACAGAAAATGACCAGACGGAGACGTGTTTCTGTCTGGGAGAATCAAAGCAGATTCCTACCCCATATATTACATCATCATCTTTTATAGTATTTAGTAGGTTTGTACTTCAACCAATAGTATAAAACCACACCTACAACACTTAACCTATGAAAATGCAAGAAACTCGGAAACTACATATATGTCCGTATCTGCGTAGCATAGAGAGAAACACAATAATATTTTCATTCTTCAGATTACACCTCAAGGTCTCATATCTTGTTCAAACTGGAACAGTCTGGTTTTATTATAGTCCATAACCTTTACTCAGGTAGAAAAAACAATTTGGCTTTATAACAGAATGGCCAGGAACTATAGCCTAGTAACAGAATTTATCTCATAAGCGACAAAATGGAATTACAAGTACAAAATGGTTCTGATCTTGGTTTAACCCTTCACAGATAAGCCCCGGTCCGACCTGAAAGATAAGAAAAATAACATTTATTATACTCACCTGCGGGCCGTCCAGTGCAGTGGATGTCGCAGGTCCTTCGCCTCCCATCTTCATGCGATGCCGCCCTCCTGCTTACGTCGTGTCGCGCTCCTGCACAGGCGTACTTATCTGTCCTGTTGAGGGCAGAGTAAAGTACTGCAGTGCGCCGGGAAATGTCAGAGGCCCAGCACCCGCGCACTGTAATATCTGCTGTGCCCTCAACAGGGCATATCAGTGCGCCTGCGCAGGAGCGCGATGCCGGGGAGCCAGTGTGGATGACGCAAACGATAAAACTGAAGCAGAGATCAGCACAGACAGGGTCTTATCCGTGGATATATAAAGTATCTGTTATATACTTACCTTGTAATGTCTCCACATCCTGTTCCGTCCAGTTGTCACCGTATCCAAGAATTCCAAGCGGCAGAAGTTCACCGACCGCCATATTGGGGCACCCATGTGATGGTGTCTCAATATAGAAACTGCTGGTGGTACCAGCCTCTTTCACGGTACCACCAGCAGAACACCGTCGCACCACACACACACATACACTGTATACGCCGTACGCACCACACACACACACACACACTGTATTCGCCTTACGCACCACACACACATACACTGTACACGCAGTACACACCACCACACACACACACACACACACTGTATTCGCCGTACGCACCACACACACACACACTGTACACTATGTTCCAAATTAACACTATGTTCCAAATTATTATGCAGATTGGTTTTAAGTTTTATAACGTTTTTTTCTTTTTTGTAAATGAAACCCATTGATGGTATTGTGTCTCAGGATTCTTTGGATCACTGAAATCAATCTCAGAGACCTGTGATTATTAGTTTGCCATGTGAGCCCAATAAAAGAAAACTGGATGTTCCGCACTATTAAGCAGGCCAGAGTTTCCAAGTAACATGGGAAAGAAAAATGATCTCTCTGCTGCTGAAAAGCATCAAATAGTGCAATGCCTTGGTCAAGGGATGAAAACATTAGATATTTCCCGAAAACTTAAGCGTGATCATCGTAGATTTGTTGCTGATTCTGAGCACAGACGTGTTTGTGCTGATAAAGGCAGAATGAGGAAGGTTTCTGCCAGGCAAGTTCATTGGATTAAGAGAGCAGCTGCTACAAAGCCATTACAAACCAGCAAACAGATATTTGAAGCTGCTGGTGCCTCTGGAGTCCCTCGAACCTCAAGGTGTAGGATCCTTCTAAGGCTTGCTGTGGTGCATAAACCTACGATTCGGCCACCCCTAAACAGTGCTCACAAGCAGAAACGGTTGCAGTGGGCCCAGACATACATGAAGACTAATTTTCAAACAGTCTTGTTTACTGATGAGTGTTGAGCAACCCTGGATGGTCCAGATGGATGGAGTAGTGGATGGTTGGTGGATGGCCACCATGTCCCAACAAGGCTGCGACGTCAGCAAGTAGGTGGAGTCATGTTTTGGGCCGGAATCATGGGAAACAGCTGGTAGGACCCTTTAAGGTTCCTAAAGGTGTGAAAATGACCTCTGCAAAGTATATAGAGTTTCTGACTGACAACTTTCTTCCATGGTATAAAAAGCAGAAACTCAGGAGCAAAATCATCTTCATGCTGACAATGCACCATCTCATGCTGCAAAGAAGACCTCTGAGTCATCGGCTGCTATGGGCATAGAAGGAGATCAACTCATGGGGTGGCCACCATCGTCCCCTGACCTCAACCCTATAGAGAACCTCTGGAGTATCATCAAGCAAAATATCTATGAGGGTGGGAGGCAGTTCACATCAAAACCGCAGCTCTGGGAGGCAAAGAAATACAAGCAGAAACTCTCCAAAAACTCACAAGTTCAATGGATGCAAGAATTGTGAAGGTGACATCACAGAAGGGTCCTACATTAGGCCGGCGTCACACTAGCGAGTTTGATGCGAGTTAGTCGCACGACTTACTCACATCAACACCCGGCACGGCCGCCCGCTCTCGGACCAGAGTGCGCGGCGGCATAGAAATACAGGCAGCTGCGCACTCGGGTCCAAGAGGGGGCGGCCGTGCCGGGTGTTGATACGAGTAAGTCGTGCGACTAACTCGCATCAAACTCGCTAGTGTGACGCCGGCCTTACATGTAACTTGGCCTGTTAGGATGTTTTGGAGTTAAGTAGCTTTTTTGTTCAGTGAATGTGACCTCCTAATGCTGCAAATTTCACAAATGAGCATTTTCAGTTCTTTAACCCCTTAACGACCAAGCCATTTTGTAGGTTTAAGACCAGGTCAATTTTTACATTTCTGACCACTGTCACTTTATGTGCTTATAACTCTGGAACGCTTCAACGGATCTTCGCGATTCTGAGATTGTTTTCTCGTGACATATTGTACTTCATGATAGTGGTAAAATTTCTTCTCTATAACTTGCGTTTTATTTATGAAAAAAACGGAAATATGGCAAAAAAATTTAAAATTTTGCAATTTTCAAACTTTTAATTTTTATGCCATTAAATCAGAGAAATATGTCACACAAAATAGTTAATAAATAACATTTCCCACATGTCTACTTTACATCAGCACAATTTTGGAACCAAAATTTTTTTTGTTAGGAAGTTATAAGGGTTAAAAGTTGACCAGCGATTTCTCATTTTTACAACAAAATTTACAAAACCATTTTTTTTAGGGACCTCCTCACATTTGAAGTGAATTTGAGGGTCTATATGACAGAAAATACCCAAAAGCGACACCATTCTAAAAACTGCACCCCTCAAGGTACTCAAAACAACATTCAAGAAGATTATTAACCCTTTAGGTGCTTCACAAGAATTGAAGCAATGTGGAAGGAAAAAATGAACATTTAACTTTTTTTCCCAAAATTTTTCTTTTGACACAATTTTTTAAATTTTGTCAAGGGTATCAGTAGAAAATGAACCACAATATTTGTTGTACAATTTCTCCTGAGTTCACCGATACCCCATGTGTGGGGGAAAACCAATCTTTAGGCGCACGACAGTGCTCAGAAGGGAAGGAGCATCATTTGAGATTTTGAATGTCAAATTGGCTGGAATTGAGATTGGACGCCATGTCGCGTTAGCAGAGTCCTTGATTTACCTAAACAGTAGAAACCCCCCACAAGTGACCCCATTTTGGAAACTAGACCCCCCCAAGGAACTTATCTAGATGTGTGGTGAGAGCTTTGAACCCCCAAGGGCTTCACAGAAGGTTATAACGTAGAGCCGTAAAATTAAAAAATCATATCTTTTCCACAAAAATGATCTTTTGCCCCCCAATTTTTATTTTCCAAAAGGTAACAGGATCCCAAAAGTTATTGTGCAATTTGTCCTGAGTACGCTGATACCCCATATGTGGGGGTAAACCACTATTTATTCGAACGTCCATGACAGCACTACAGAGAGAGGGGATCCGCCCCTTAGGAACAGGAAACCTACAGATATAAAAGGGCGGCACCTCTCCCACACATCAGTTGGTTTCCTGTTCCTAAAGGACGGGTTTCCTACAGATGAAGATCTTCAGGAGGACCCAGGCCGGCCGGTCGACCCAGGTAGCGGGGGGAATCTCCTACCTCGGCCGGTGCGGAGCCCCTGGAAGCGCCACGGTGGGTCCGGGTAGGATTCCACGGCAGTGTGCGGAGCAGGTGGAGCAGTATCCAGAGGATCTCTGTCTCCCAGCCAGCGCCGGTAGGTAAGTATTCCCCCCCCTCTCCCTGGTCCCGATGCCTTCTCCCTGTCCTCTCCTGTGGTCCTGTCATGGTGGGGGCCTCTTGAGGGTGCAGCCGTGATTTAAAAAAAAAAAAAAAAAAATTAAAATTTGAATTTCCCGCCGCGTCACTGCTGTGAACGGCGCGGCGGGGGTTTTTTTGAATTTCCCGCCGCGCGTCACTGTTATGGACGGCGCGGCGGGCGGTTTTGAATTTCCCGCCGCGCGTCACGGCTATGGACGGCGCGGCGGGCGGTTTTGAATTTCCCGCCGCGCGTCACTGCTATGGACGGCGCGGCGGGGTTTTTGAAAATTCAGTCGTGCGCCGCTGTTGCAGCAGCGCGGCTGGGGTCGGGGAGAATCTCCGCTCGGAGGGGCGATGCAGCGGGGGATTATGCTTACCTCCATCGGTCCGTGCGAGCGGGGGAAAAAAGGGGGCGGGGTCTCCACCACCGGAACCGGAAGTGAGACGCCGGCCGGCGTTTTTGAAAATTTTGGCGGCTGCCATCATCAGACGGCGCCTGCTGTGGGGATGGCGGGGAGGTGCAGGGGGCCGTGGGGCGGGGAGTAGGAGGGGGTGGACCCCTGGCCAGACCTGCTGATCCGGATATCCGGGGGAGGATATAAGGAGCCTAGGAAAGAGGTAAAGCGCTTCTGCCCCATTTTTTACGATGGACACTGCAGAGGCTCCCTCGGTGCAACAGGAGAGCCAGCAGCAGCAGACAGAGCGCTCCTCTTCAATGGCCAGGAGCACCAGCCGCAGAAGTTCCGCAGCTGGGAAAAAGCCCCCTCCCCGTGATCCGGTACCTACTGCTGTACAATCTGGGTAAGAGATCGTCAGATTTAGAATACCCAGTAATACAGTTTTTTCCCCATTTTGTCTGTTACTAGGGGAAGAAGTGTTCGGTGAAAAGCAAGCACAGGGAATGTGCCTTTTGCGCTTGCCCTCTGCCTGACGCTTGCCCTAAGAGGTTGTGCCAGCCGTGCATGCAACAGACGGTAGGGCATTTTTAAGGGGAAGGGCAGGGGCATGGGATGACATAGTAAACCCCCCCCTATGCCCCTTCCCTTTTTAGATAGCGGAGGAGACTCCAGATTTCACCGAAAGCCTGAAGGAGATAATAAGAGCAGAGTTGAAAGCGTCCTCAAGACACGGAGAATTTTCCAGGCGTAGAAATGTACCAGTTTTATCTGATTCAGAGTCGCCTGCCGCCCATGATAGGGGTGAAGTTGTGTCAGGACCCTCCTCGCCTTCCTCTTCGGCTTCCTCCTCGTCTTCTACGGAAGACGCTACCCGTTTTTGTTTTCCCTTGGACCAGATGGACAAATTTGTCAAATCAGTTAGGTCCACCATGGGGGTAGAAGAGGCGAAACCAGAGCCCTCAGTACAGGATCTGATGTTTGGTGGTCTAGATCCAAAAAAACGGAGATCCTTTCCACTAAACAGTAGCATCCAAGGCCTTATAGACAGAGAGTGGAAGAAGCCTGAAAAAAGAGGCTCCTTACCCCAAGCGTTTAAACGGAGATATCCCTTTGAAGATCCCCTGACGGGTAAATGGGATAAGGCCCCGAAGCTGGATGCAGCAGTGGCGAAGGCTTCTAAAAAATCCTCCATCCCATTTAATGATATGGGGTCTTTGAAAGATCCACTAGACAGGAAGGCAGATTCCTTCTTGAAAGGCACATGGGAGATGTCGGCAGGTGCCCTGAGGCCAGCAGTTGCAGCCACTTGTGCAGCCAGGTCATTGATGGTCTGGCTAGACCAGTTAGCTTCCCAGTTAACAGATGGAACCTCCAGGGGGACAATTCGGAAGACCTTGCCAATAATTCAGAATGCGGCGGCTTTCCTGGCTGATTCCTCAGCGGACTCAGTAAGAATGGCTGCCAGAGCGGCAGGGCTGTCTAATGCAGCACGAAGGGCATTATGGCTGAAATGTTGGCCGGGCGATATTCAAGCCAGATCTCGCCTCTGTTCCATTCCGTGTGACGGCGAATATCTTTTTGGCCCGGTCCTGGACGAACTTTTAGAAAAGGCAGGGGACGACAAGAAAAAGTTTCCCAGTCTATCAACCCCTTCCTATAAAAGACCTTTCAGCAGAAGGAGGTTCAGCTACCGAAGGTCGTCCAGGGAACGAGCCAAATGGGATGAAAAGAGGCGAAGAGGTACAGGGTTTATGTTTAGAGGTCCACCTAGGGAAACAAAAAAACCCTCGCAATGACTAGCGATGCCGGTAGGAGGCAGATTGAAGGCCTTCTACCCGGCCTGGTCGGAAATCTCAAACAGTAGCTGGATCCTTAACATCATAGCTACAGGGCTGCGTTAGAATTCTCCTCGGTACCTTGGGATAACTTTAAAATTACCCCACTCAGGTCATCGCCATCGGAGCAGGCCGCTCTAGAGTTGGAGGGTTTAGGAGCTTTGCGCTAAGAATGTCTTAGTGGAGGTGCCAGAAGCAGAGCGGGGTAAGGGGTTTTACTCCCCTCTGTTTTTGATCCATAAACTGGATGGGTCTTTTAGAACAATTATTAATTTGAAAGCCCTCAATAAATTCCTGATTATTCACCCATTTAAAATGGAAACGGTCAGCTCAGCAATAAAGCTTCTGTTTGAAAATTGCTTTATGGTGGTGTTAGATCTGAAAGACGCTTATTACCACATACCGATCCATATGGAGCATCAGCGTTTCCTCAGAGTAGCAATCCAGATGGGGGAATCACTGCGACATTTTCAATTTAGCGCCCTTCCCTTTGGCTTGGCAGTGGCCCCACGAGTATTCACTAAGGTTATGTCGGAGGTCATGGCCCACTTACGTGAATCAAATATGCTTATAGTCCCCTACCTTGACGACTTTCTTATTATAGGAAAGACGGCAGAGCATTGCCTAGAGCAACTGAAAAGAGCGATTTCTACCTTAGAGCGGCTGGGATGGCTAATAAATACCAAAAAGTCTCGTTTGAATCCGATGAGGGTTCAGCAATTTCTAGGGCTAATTCTGGATTCACAAAATCAGAACTGTAGTTTACCGTCAGACAAGTTAATTCGTTTACGGTACCAGGTCCTAAACGCTTCCAGTAACCCCTCCATGTCGCTTAGGAAGGCTATGTCTCTTTTGGGCTCCCTCTCGTCCTGCATTCCCGCGGTTCGGTGGGCCCAATTTCACACAAGGGCACTGCAAGCTGAGGTCTTGCTGTATCAAAATTTGCTAGGTGGTTACCTGGAAGGCCAGCTATCCTTGTCCCAGGCTGCTATAAGATCCCTGGATTGGTGGAAGAATGAGACAAACCTGTCTAAGGGGGTTCCCTGGGAATATGACATATCCCGAATAGTCACAACAGATGCTAGCCCCTCTGGGTGGGGGGCTCATATGGGGGACGTTATGGTTCAGGGCTCATGGGAGCAGGATCAAATTCAAATGTCTTCTAATATGAAGGAATTAGCAGCGGTAGAGCTAGCGATTAAAAAACTCCTTGTCTATCTACAGGGTCACCACGTTCGAGTGCTCTCCGACAATCGGGTCACAGTCGCATACATCAACCACCAGGGTGGTACTCGTTCCGGTCCTCTCATGGAAGTGGCAAGGCGCCTACTTCAGATAGCAGAACGACACTTTCTTTCTCTAACGGCTCTACATATAAGGGGAGAAGAAAATACCAAGGCGGACTTCTTAAGCCGCAATCTCCTGAGCCAAGGAGAGTGGTCATTAAAGACTTCCATCTTCGACCTAATTGTGCGGAAATGGGGTCTACCGGAAGTAGATCTCTTTGCTACCAAAAGCAACAGGAAAGTGAGACAGTTCTGCTCTCTGAATGCCAAAGAATGCCCTCTGGCAGTGGACGCTCTTCTATTACAGTGGGATTTCAATCTAGCCTACGCCTTCCCTCCCCTGTCCTTACTCCCCTAGTATTGAGGAAGGTCAGGAAGGACAGGGCAAGGATAATATTAATCGCTCCTTTTTGGCCCAGGAGGGCATGGTTTTCATGTCTCAGAAACATGTCGATAGCCGACCCGTGGGTCCTGCCGGACATTCCCGATCTGCTCTCCCAGGGTCCAGTCTACCATCCTCGAGTAGCGGGCCTCCACCTGACGGCGTGGATTTTGAATTGTCGCTGCTGACAGATAAGGGGTTTTCTGCTAATGTAATTAATACTCTCCTTAAAAGCAGAAAAGAGGTTACAACTAGGATCTACGCTAGGATTTGGAAGAAATTTCTTCAGAGCTCGGCGGTTGTAGCAGGGGACCCAACACCGATAACCCAGATTCTAGAATTTCTACAAAAGGGTCTGGACTTAGGTCTCTCCACAAGCACCCTTAAGGTTCAAGTTTCCGCTTTGGGGGCACTCTTTAGTTGCAACATCGCAAATAATTACTGGGTCAGTAGATTCATTAAAGCTGCGGGTAGGTCGAGACCCATAGTGAAGGTGAGAATCATGCCATGGGACTTAAATCTTGTTCTCACTGCTTTAACAGAGCCCCCTTTTGAACCTATATCAGCAGCATCAATAAAAATTCTTTCCCTTAAGACCGCTTTCCTGGTAGCATTAACCTCGGCTAGGAGGGTAAGTGACATCCAGGCACTATCTAGACTGTCTCCTTACACTCAGGTCCTGAATGACAGGATAATACTTAGACCGGATCCGGCATACCTACCTAAGGTGTCTTCCGCTTTCCACAGAACACAGGAAATTATTCTCCCTTCGTTCATCCCTAATCCATCTAATCAAAAAGAGATGAAACTTCATACTCTAGATGTTAGAAGATGTCTGCTGCAATATTTGGCAGTCACTGATCCCTGGAAACGGGACAATGCATTGTTTGTCTCTTTTCAAGGAATTAACAAAGGCCGTAGATTAACAAAGAGCTCATTGGCCAGATGGATTAGGGAAGCAATTTCTCTGGCATACACCTCGGGGGCAAGCAGCCACCTGAGAGGCTAAGGGCGCATTCCACCGAGCTGTGGCGACTTCATGGGCAGAAAGGGCAGAAGTCTCGATTGACCAGATATGTAAGGCAGCTACGTGGTCTTCTCCGCACACGTTTTACACTCATTATAGATTAGATTTGGGTGCTTCCTCAGACCTTTCTTTCGGACTAAGGGTGCTGCAGGCAGTAGTCCCTCCCTAAGTAGTTATTACTCTCTGTAATTCTCTCTGTAGTGCTGTCATGGACGTTCGAATAAAGTCTAAGTTACTTACCGTTAACGGTATTTTTCAAAGTCCATGACAGCACCCTTACATTCCCACCCAGGTTCTATGTGCACTTCTTCCTCTTATACAGTCCACATGTAATAAACAATTGATTAATGTTACTGTGTGATGCATGAAATTTTTTTGCTGTATACCATTTAACCTTGATGTCCTCTTATGCTCTGTAATCCAACTGATGTGTGGGAGAGGTGCCGCCCTTTTATATCTGTAGGTTTCCTGTTCCTAAGGGGCGGATCCCCTCTCTCTGTAGTGCTGTCATGGACTTCGAAAAATACCGTTAACGGTAAGTAACTTAGACTTTTGACGCATGGCAGAGCTCGGAAGGGAAGGAGCGCTGTTTTTGAATGCAGACTTTGATGGAATGGTCTTCGGGTGTCATGTCGCGCTTGGAGAGCCCCTGATGTGCCTAAACCGTAGAAACCCCCCACAAGTGACCCCATTTTGCAAACTAGACCCCCAAGGAACTTATCTAGATGTGTGGTCAGCACTTTGAACCCCCAAGGGCTTCACAGAAGTTTATAATGCAGAGCCGTGAAAATAAAAAAATCATATTTTTTTCCACAAAAATGATCTTTTTGCCCCCAAATTTTTATTTTTATAAGGGTAACAGGAGAAATAGGACCCCAAAAGCTATTGTGCAATTTGTCCTGAGTACGCTGATACCCCATATGTGGGGGGGAACCACTGTGATCGCCTTACTGCGATCTTTGGGAGGCACAATGAACAAATCCACAAAAGGTGAAGAATTGGTTTTCTTTTTTCGCCGTTCCTCGTACGGTATTAGTGATTAGGCGACTTTATTCCTCGGGTCGGTGCGATTACAGCGATACCAGATTTACATCCTTTTTTCATGTTTAGCTTCTGTCACACACTAAAAGACGCTTTTTTTTAAAGAATTTTTTGTAAGAAATTTTTGCATCGCCGTATTTTGAGAGCTATAATTTTTCCATATTTCGGCCGACAGAGTTATCTGTGGGCTTATTTTTTGTGGGACGAGTTGACGTTTTTTTGGTACCATATTCGGGCACATAACGTTTTTGATCGCTTCCTATTCCGATTTTTGTGGAAGCAGAATGAACAAAAACCAGCAATTCAGGAATTGTTTTTTTTTCCTCCGTTCCGCGTGTGGTAAAATTGGTAAGGCAGCTTTATTCTTCGGGTCACTACGATTACAGCGATACCTTATTTTTGCATCAGTTTATTCCGCGAGCTATAACTTTTTTATTTTTTCGCTGATGATGCTGTATAGCGACTTGTTTTTTGCGGGACAAGATGACG
The DNA here is from genome assembly GCA_033576555.1 of Oophaga sylvatica. Classification (NCBI taxonomy): domain Eukaryota; kingdom Metazoa; phylum Chordata; class Amphibia; order Anura; family Dendrobatidae; genus Oophaga; species Oophaga sylvatica. The sequence goes on from JARQOD010008661.1 coordinate 11,574, forward strand.
TTTTCAGCGGTACCATGATTATTTATATCCGTCTTTTGATCGTGTTATTGCACTTTTTCCAAGCGGTATGATGATACCGCTTGGAAAAAGTATAATTTACTACTTTTTTGTTTTTTTTTACGGCTTTCACTGAAGGAGTTAACTAGGGTTACGCTTTTATAGATGGGATTTTTACGGATGCGGCGGTACCAAACATGTGTTTATTTTTTTTGTTTTTTGTTTTTTTATTACATAAAAATGTGTATTTTTTAGGGGAATTTTTTTGAATTATTTTTTAATATTTTTTTTACAATTTTTTTTTTAAAAAATGCTTTTTTTAACTTGTCCCTTTATGGGACTTTCACTTTTTACTTTTTATTGCAGTTACAATGCATTGCACCTATGGTGAAAGCTGTTGTGACCATGTTGTGAGCATGGTCACAGCGGCTTTCCGTAGCTAGATGACAACTCCCGGGTCATCAAGGCAGAGATCGGGCCCTGCAAATACATTATACCATAAGAAGCAATTGGGAGCTTAGATCCCTAATATTTTGAATAACCAATATAAATAAGGAATATGTGATGAGTGCTGTGCTGGAATTGCTGTCCTCATCTCTTTTTTTTTTTGTACTGCTGAAAGCCCTCCTTCTCTCTGCAGCTCTCATACTTCTCCCTTCCCCCCCTGTCAGCCTGCACTCAGGCAGTGTAATGTGAGCTGCCAGTGCTGGAAGTTTTCCCGCTTCACCGCAGGGGTCCTGCATTGTCCGAACACGTGCTTTCTTCCTATAGCAGCCATGTTGGAGTATTCATTCTTTTTTGGTTAATAACACGGTGGGAGCATTCGCTAGAAACACGAACGTCACTGTGTTGAACCATGCGCCGACGGGCATCGTTCCCGTGGTACCGGTGAACCCGTAACTCCAACAGAGCCCGAGAAATGGAATTCTCGGGTGCCCCATGAGCTATGTCACCCAAGTTTGGGTTCATTTGAACCATTATTTCAAAGCAAGACCATTGATAGGTCTGCCGTTATTCTGCTAGGTTCACAGAACGAGTTATGAACCTTATGATATTGCAGAGCTCAGACCATAGCTTGTAGCCAGGGGAGGTGGCTAGAGGACCAGCCCTTCTTGTGAGGTCAGAAGCTGACATGCATAAGTCTTACAGTGAAGTTCCTTAGGGGGAGTCTTTCTGCTGGGATGTGCTGAGTAAGAGATCTCCCAATGAACTATGACGTGTGGCTCCTCCCCCCCAGCCTGGCTTGCCTGTATATGATCTAACTATCATGTGAGTGATTTTCATTCTTAATCCCATTTTATTTTATAACTGCATCTGTACATAACGATATTGTCTCAGTTTGTTACATCTTTTTATATTATATAAGCATTGCCTGTTTTTAAGGAATAAACCTATAAAATTTATTAGTTTGTTTCTCCTGCTCTATAAACGAATTTGCACGTGCCTGAAGCACTACGCTACTGTTTTGGGGTTGCTACGGACCCTCTTGATAAATTGTTCATCAAAAGCCGTAGCTGGTGGCAGCTAAAAGAAAGGGGTGTAAAGTGTTAATCTATTGGGTGCTGCTGGCAGTGACGCAGCGGGGTTTATAAGGGTACTGCCTGGCTGCAGCCAGGAGTAATTATAATTCCCTCACTGCAGCGTGCCCAATAGCCAGCACACATCCAAGTGACCCGTCTGGCGACCAATTATCCTAGGTGCAGTTCCCTGACTGACCTGAGGGTAAGGGGGGGCGCCAGAGAGCTGCAAGTTCCTAAGTGGAAGTGGGATAATTATAAATCCCTGCAGTTTACTGGGTCGGACGGCAGCAGCCGTCGTGTGTGTGCACCGTTTCATCACATGTGGTGGCAGCGGTGGGATCACAAGCCGTGACCCCGGGCTACCGTGTGGCGGACTGTGTGCCCGTTCATCACAGAATACATAACCAATCCAGAAATAAAGTAATTACAAAAGTGAATCAATATATATATTATATACTTTATTTCAAAATACAATACATAAAAACCACATTACACAAACAACATACAAAAATAATAGAAAAAAAACAGTGAAAAAATGACATGACCGTGGTGTGGCAACTGCAGACAAAAAATCTATATACTATAGTGAACCATCCAGTGATTGGAATGAATCAGGATATGTGCACATTACCAATGACCATAAATCAAAAAACGTATGGAGGTCTACTCATATGTACACTACCGGTGAAAAGTTTAGGGTCACTTAGAAATGTCCTTATTTTTTAAAGAAAAGCAGTTTTTTTTCCAATGAAGCTAACATTAAATGATTCAGAAATACACTCTATACAGTGTTAATATGGTAAATGACTATTCTAGCGGCAAACGTCTAGTTTGTAATGCAATATCTTCATAGGTGTATAGAGGCCCATTTCCAACAACCATCACTCCAGTGTACTTATGGTATTTTGTGTTCGCTAACTGTGTAAGAAGGCTAATAGATGGTTAAAATACCCTTTAAAACCCTTGTGCAAGTATGTTAACACAGCTGAAAACCGTTTGGTTGATTAGAGAAGCTATAAACCTGACCTTCCTTTCAGCTTGTTGAGAATCTGGAGCATTACATTTGTTGGTTCCATTAAACTCTCAAAATGGCCAAAAAAAAAGAACTTTCTTGTGAAACTCGACAGTCTATTCTTGTTCTTAGAAATGAAGGCTATTCCATGCGAAAAATTACCAAGAAACTGAAGAATTCATACAATGGTGTGTAGTACTCCCTTTAGAGGAGTGCACAAACAAGCTCTAACCAGAGAAGAAAGACAAGTGGGAGGCCCCGCTGCACAACTGAGCAACAAGACAAGTACATTAGAGTCTTTAGTTTGAAAAATTGACGCCTCACAGGTCCTCAACTGGCAGCTTCATTAAACAGTACACATTAAATGCCAGTGTCAACATCTACAGTGAAGAGGCGATTTGGGGATGCTGGCCTTCAGGGCAGATTGGCAAAACAAAAGCCATATTTAAGACTGGCTTAAATGAAAGGAAAAGATTAATATGGGCAAAAGAACACAGACATTGGACAGAGGAATATTGGCTTTTGTTTTTTAATCCTGTTTCCTTTCGTTTACTTCTTCCAGGGACATTTAAGATCCATAACGTGTTCCACAAGTCCTTATTGAAGAGGTTTGTCGAGCCAGTGGTTCCTATGGCTGCGCCTCCTGACCCTGTTTTGGTTGAGGGCAATCTGGAGTATGTGGTTGAGAAAATATTGGAATCTTGTTTTTCTAGACGGAAACTCCAGTATTTGGTTAAGTGGAGAGGTTATGGTCAGGAGGACAATTCTTGGGTGTTTGCGTCCGACATCCATGCTAGGAGACTGATCCGTGCGTATCACAGCTCATCCTGACCGACCTGGTTGCCCAAATGAGGGTTCGGTGACCCCTCCTCAAGGGGGGGTACTGTTGTGAATGTGTTAGAAATGAATTCTGAGCAGAAGCTCCCTCTGGTGGTTACAAACAGTACTGAACCATTCAATGAGGATTGGCAATCAGGAGTTACAGACTGGTCTTATATAAGGGAGCTTCCCTCCCATCATGGTTGCCGGTGATCAATTGTTCTTGTCTCAACTGTGGTTCCTTGTTCACTTGGAAGCTTGCTGAGTTTTGCCTCTTCTCCTGCTCTCAAATAAGATATTTTCTGTTTTTTTTTTTTGTGCTTACCATTTGCATACTTCTCTGCATTTATGTGACGTTAGCCAGGTCTCCACCCCCCCCCCCCCGGGGGGCTTGGGCTCCTCTCAATTCTTCTGGAGCCACTGTTATTTGTTCATTTGCCTTTTCCAGTTTTTTCAGTGGCTGTGGCTTAGTTTTGTTACACCAGAGAACTAATTTAGGTGGTAGAGGCCGTGTGATCTCAGGTGTTTTTGCAATTAGTAGAGTTGGTATTTTTTAGGGTTTTTTGGATTGCAGTAACTGTCCTTCCTATCCTTTTCTGTCTAGGAAGTTTGGGCCCCAACATTTGCTCATACTATTTTCTGTCTGTGTCTGTATTTCCTCTTGTCTAACCGCCATTACATGTTTGGGGGCTTCCTATGTTCTTTGGGGATCTGCTCCGGGGCAGATAGCTTTCCTCTTTCTATCTTTAGGTGTATTTAACCTCTCAGGCTGTGACGAGGCGTCTAGGACCAATGTGGGAACGCTCCACGGCTGCCTTTAGTTGTGGTGGTTAGTCAGGGTAGTGCAATCCAGTAGATTCCAACCTCTCTGGTGTATTGCCGTTTTTGCCTGCTCTCTTCAGCTACCAAATCCAACAGAGAACACAGCACAGGAAGGAGAGAGACAGCAGACAAGGGGGAGAGTACATAAGGGGAGAACACAGCACAGGAAGGAGAGAGACAGCAGACAAGGGGGACAGCACATAATTCAAAACATCCTTCCTGCAAGTGGGCCACCAAAAGAAACGAGAAAGAAATTCCTGTGTCTTTAGAATTCATCTATGCCCAGCTATCTTGGAATCGTGAATGAGTTGCAATACTCTTAATCTGACTGTTTCAGGAATATACAGACGTTGTCCCTGAATCCACACACCATTCTTAAAGACAAGACTTACGTCCCTTGGGGTTGTGCCAAAAAGGAATCCGCATGGTATGCTTCCTTGATGTCCTTAAGTAGGTCTTGATTATGAATTACTCCTAGGAATCTAGAGTCAGGAAGAATAGTCTTAGGAGGAGTAATTGGACGTGTCTCTGCTGAGTAAATCCTAGAGAGTGCATCAGCCTTTCCATTGCGCGATCCTGGTCTATAAGAGATGATAAAATTAAATTGGTTTAAGAAAATATTCCAGCGAGCCTGGCGAGGAGTCAGGCACTTAGCCGACCTGATAAACTCAAGGTTACGATGGTCTGTCAGGACGACTATTTGCTGTGCAGCTCCCTGAAGAAGGTGTCTCCATTCTTTGAAGGCGGCAATAATGGCCAACAACTCTCTATTGCCCACATCGTAGTTCCTCTCAGCCGAAGACAACTGCTGGGAAAAGAAGGCACAGGGATGCAAGACATTCTTCTCACCTGTTCTCTGAGAGAGTATAGCTCCAACGGCACAGTCTGAAGCATCCACCTCTATTATGAAGGCAAGCTCGGGGTTGGGATGTACTAGGATAGGTGCAGTGGTAAATTTATCTTTTAGACGGGAAAATGCTTCCTGGGCTTGGGGAGTCCAGGAAAACCTAGACTCTTTCCGGGTAAGTTGAGTGATAGGTGACACTACCTCAGAGAAATTTCTAATGAAACGTCTATAGAAGTTGGCAAACCCGATGAAGCGCTGTACCTCCTTCACATTTCTAGGACTTGGCCAATCCTTGATGGCTTGGGTTTTGCTTCCATCCATACTAATTCCTTGTGTAGACAGTACATACCCCAGAAATTGAATTTCGGTCCTATGGAATTCACACTTTTCAAGTTTGATGTAAAGATGATTTTGTCTTAGACGTTCCAAGACCATTCTCACATGTCCATGATGTTCCTCTGTGGAGTTAGAAAAAATTAGAATATCATCCAAATAAATTACCACGAATGTATTTAGGAGATCCCTGAAGATGTCATTCACCAAGTGTTGGAAAGTGGCTGGGGCGGTACTCAGACCAAAAGGCATAACTAGATATTCAAAGTGTCCATAGCGTGACCTGAATGCAGTCTTCCATTCATCCCCAGGTCTAATACGGACTAAGTTATAGGCCCCACGAAGATCTAGTTTAGAAAAAATTTTGGCATGTCGCACTCTCTCCAATAACTCAGGGATTAAAGGCAATGGATAACGGTTTCTAATAGTAACCTTATTGAGTTCCCTATAGTCTACGCATGGTCTCAGAGATCCATCTTTCTTCTTTACAAAGAAGATGGGTGCCCCTGCAGGAGATGAAGAGGGGCGTATGAAGCCTTGGCTAGATTTTCATCTATGTAATCCTTTAAAGCCTTTAGCTCGGGCCCCGCCAGGGGGTAGATTTTACCAAAAGGTATCTCTGCTCCAGGCAATAATTCAATTGGACAATCATATGGACGGTGAGGAGGAAGCTGGTCAGCGTTCTTCTTGTCACATAAATCCACATAGTCCTGGTATACAGCTGGTAGTTCAGGGACTGACATGATTCCTTTAGGAACAGAGCAAGCTGAAACTTTTGGACTCATCTGTTTCTCTGGAAAGTGTAATTCCTTGGTCTCCCAGTTAATGGTAGGATTCTGAGCCTGCAGCCATGGTAGCCCTAGAATAATGGGAAAGTGGGGAGAGTGGGAAGAGATAAGCATAAAGGACAGTTTCTCTTGATGATCTTTACCCATAAGAACCCTCAAAGGCTCTGTTTCCTGATCCACTGGTCCAGAGGTCAGCAGGGAGCCATCCACAGTTTCCATCTGTACTGGAGTAGCCTTCTTCACTGAACGTATTCCCTGTTTCAGAGCAAAGGAGACATCCATAAAATTTCCACTTGCCCCTGAGTCGATCATAGCAGAGCTAGACACCCAAGCTGAGTCAACCCAGAGTTTGATGGAAAGAAAGCAATGAGAATTGTTTTTCTTACAACTCAGCTGGGACACCGCTGAGGAAACTTGAAAAATGGCAGCGTTTACACAGTCAACGTCCTCAGAGGTAACGGAGTTTAAGTCCGAGAAATCAAGATCTGTTGCTGCAGATCTCTCTGGAGCCTGAGGCTCGGACCTGACAGATCCCCTCTCGCAACACTCACAATGAATGAGTGCTGCAGTAGTCTTACGAGAACGGCTGGGGCAGTTTATAATGAAGTGCCCTGACTTACCACAATAGAAACATAGATTCTCCTTAAAACGATGTTCCTTGCGTGCATCACTGTCACGCTGTCTAATGATATGTATACAATGTCAGTAAACTATTAATACAGGAACAACACTCTATACAACAACTAGTATAGCAACATCAGCATGTAAGTATAGAATAGATTTACCTGACACGATATCTGCTGAACTCAGGGTTAATCTTGAGGACTTGATGAGCTGAAACAGGAAAGAGGTGGACCGGGATCTAACCTGACCCTAAACTGGGGTCCTAACTAATCCCTCACCTTGGAGGTACTGATAATGGTTCAGAGGTCCAAGTCTCCAACCTAACCCTGTCTCCTATCAGACCCTGAACCCTGTAATCAGTCCTAAGAAGGATCCTGACTACCACCAAAGGGATATGGGCTGATCTCAGCTAAATACTCAGATTAGACATATAAGACAGACAGGATAACACTCGCTTGCATACACACTCAAACACCAAAGGAACATAAATGGTCTGGGAAATAAACTCTAACCAAGTTGAGCTTAAAACAACTAAGGAGCTCACAACTAAAGTCTATACAGATTCATTCCTATCTGTGGTCTGCATGAAGGTTTCACTGGCAACTCCCCAAGCAGACAACCAGGAATTTAAAGGAAACCAATCAACAAATAATCAATTGCAGCCGGGAGAAAACTGCACCCAGTCCCAGCACCGAGCACAGACAGAATTAACTCCCTAGCTGCCAAACACAAAGAAACAGCAGCTCAGCTGTGAGAAGTCAAAATGTGCAACCGCGACGATCTTCGTGGCAATGCACACATGACAATCACTAACCCGTCGTTGTAAAGAGTCTACCTGCATGGGTTCAGGTTCAGGTTCCCGTGTAATCCTACTCAAAGGTTCCTTAGCTGGAGAGGAAGGTAGGAAAAGGTTAGTACGATTGCTTTCGAACCATCTCTCTTGCCTGCGTTCAGTCAGACGAGTATCAATACGGATGCAGTAGTTAATAAAGTCACCTAACGCAGTGGGAGGGTCGGCACGAGCAAGTTCATCCTTAATCAGTGGAGATAACCCCTTTCGAAAAATAGATTTTTTGGCGGAACTGTCCCAGGTGGTATCAAGGGCCCATCTCCTGAAATCCAAGGCATATTCAGCTACCGAGTGCTTACCTTGGCGCAAAGCTAACATGGCTGCTTCAGCTGTTGCACCTCGATTGGGGTCATCAAACACCTGCCCCATGGCTGAAATAAAATCATCAAGGTGATGCAAACAATCATCCTCAGTCTCAATCAGAGGGTTTGCCCACATTAAAGCCTTGTTGGTAAGCAACATAATTATAGTAAGCACCTTAGATCGTTCAGTGGGAAATTGTGAAGCATGTGCAGAAAAAAAAAGATTGCATTGATTAATAAATCCCCTGAATTTCTCACGTTCACCGCCAAAACGAAAAGGGGGCAACTTGGGAATCCCAGCACTCGGGGCTACGGCAGGAGCCTGGACTCGCCCCTCTAGAACCTCAATCCTGGCTCGCAAATCCTGGGTAGTCTGTCCAACCACTTGCAAATTGTGATTATTGAGGTCCTGTAGATTTGTAAAACGGGTCTTTATATTCTGCAAATCTGCAAGGATATTATCAGTCACTCCGCAAAGTTCCTTTATGCGGGCCTCCATTTTCCAGATCTTTTAAGACAGGATTACTGGAAGAAGAGGAGAGAAAAAAAAAAAACAATAGTGTTCACCTGTGGCAACACTGCAGAGAGAAAAAAAAATTAAGGGAACTGCTCACCTGGAATGGTTGTGAGAAGTCACAACCACTATCATCACAGAAAGTTTCAACCAGACATCTGATATCCAGAGTTACAGCAGACAAAAAAGAGAAAAGAAAGAAAAAAAAAACAATAGTGTTTACCTGTGGTAACACTGCAAAAAGAAAAAACTTAAGGGAATTGCTCACCTGGAATGGTTGTGAGAAGTCACAACCACTGTCATCACAGAAAGTACAACCGGACGTCTGATATCCACAGTACAGCAGACACAGCCTTCCAGACCCAGCAGACACTAACGTTTTGGCTTCAGAATCTTGTAATGTATGTAGTACAGTTCATATAGCGTCTTGTGCTTGGGTGCGATGAAAACACAGGAGTCACAGGTTTGATATAGAAAAGTCCTGTATTACTTCATACAAGTTGGCAGAAATAGTCACACAGTTTGCAGACACAGAAACAGGAGACACAGCAGGCCAGAGTAATCCAAGCTCAGCAATCACTCTCCAATACAGATTCAGGATCTTCTCTGTTACCGTAAGTCCATGCAAACGTGGGTCTTTCAAAGAGCAGGGTTCAGAGTCCACAAGTGCTTCAGAGTTCCTCAGTAGGAATAGCTGGAGTACAAGGTCCAAGGCTTACAGGAGTCAAGTCACAGGTTCACTGCAGGCTAGATTCTGAAGCACTGATTGCTCAGCTGTGGCTGCTTAAGAAGCAAAGGAGAGAATCAGGGCGGGAACATGCAAGCTGGAAACTCCATTTTGACTGAGGGCAAGATAGCTGCAGCAAGACAGAAAGTAAAATGGCTGACGAACAAACTGAGTTTCAGGAATATATACATAGAACCTTACACCATGTTTCACTGTTGTGTTGGGCAGGTGATGAGCAGTGCCTGGTTTTCTCCACACATACCGCTTAGAATTATCATCAAAAAGTTCTATCTTCGTCTCATCAGACTAGAGAATCTTATTTCTCATAGTATGGGAATCCAAACTTCATGTGTTTTCTAGCAAACTCTATGCAGGCTTTCATATGTCTGACACGGAGGAGAGGCTTCTGTCAGGCCACTCTGCCATAAAGGCCCGACTGGTGGAGGGTTGCAGTGATAGTTGACTTTGTGGAACTTTCTCACATCTCCCTACTACATCTGAGGAGCTCAGCCACAGTGATCTTGGGGTTCTTCTTTACCTCTCTCACCAAGGCTCTTCTCCCATGATTACTCAGTTTCGCTGGACGGCCAGGTCTAGGAAGACTTCTGGTGGTCCCAAACTTCTTCCATTTAAGGATTATGGAGGCCACCGTGCTCTTAGGAACCTTGAGTACTGCAGAAATTATTTTATAACCTTGGCCAGATCTGTGCCTTGCCACAATTCTGTCTCTGAGCTCCTTGGCTAGTTCCTTTGACCTCATGATTCTCATTTGGTCTGACATGCACTGTGAGCTGTGAGGTCTTATATAGACAGGTGTGTGCCTTTACAAATCAAGTCCTATTAATTAAACACAGCTCGACTCCAATGAAGGAGTAGAACAATCTCAAGGAGGATCACAAGGAAATGGACAGCATTTGATGTAAATATGAGTGTCTGAGCAAAGGGTCTGAATACTTATGACCATGTGATATTTCAGTTTTTCTTTTTTAATAAATTTGCAAAAATTTCTACATTTCTGGCTTTTATCAAGCAAGATGGGGTGCAGAGTGTACATTAATGAGAATTTTTTTTTACTTTCTTGCATTTACCAAATGCCTGCAATGAAACAAAGAGTGAAAAATGTAAAGGGGTCTGAATACTTTATGAACCCACTGTACATGGTGTGCAATAATTTGTTCAAATATCTTTCCTGGTATAGAAGAAGAGTTAGCAGAGGTAATTGCAGAACCAATAGCCAGAATCTTTGAAAAATCCTTGAAAACAGGAGAAGTCTCAGAAGATTGGAGACAAGCAAATGTTGTTCCTATCTTCAAAAAAGGAAAGAAAACGGAGCCAGGAAATTACAGGCCAGTGAGCCTTCTATACCATTAAAGATCTGTGAACAAATTATTAAACGGCATGTACGGTATATAAGTACTTGGATAAGAATACAGTAATTGACCAGAGTCAGCATGGGTTTGTAGCAAACAAGTCATGCCAGACTAATCTAATTTCCTTCTATGATGGAATCACTGACTGGGCGGATCAGGGAAATGCGGTAGATATAGTATTTATCGAATTTAGCAAGTCATTTGATAAAGTATTTTGATACCCCGGGCGCACTACAATAGTATGAGGTAGTAATGCAAGGTGCTATAACCAGTAGTAAAAGAAAGGAGAAGGAAAACACTACTATATGCTATGCACACTTAAGAATTCAGAATAGTGTAAGAAAACTTTATTAACACACTATAACAAAAAATAATTAAAACATAAGTTAAAACGTGGGTCCAACCAATCAAGCCCTGTATTACATGTGAACATAGAATATCATCACATATGCATCTATAGAACTTTATGCCTTATACCTTATAAGAATCCATACATATATCTCAAAAATGATTTGAACAACTGACCCTCACATTAAGCTATATAAGGCATAAAACAATAGGTGGACTAGCTTCCATGTACAGCCCCTATGACCCAAAATAGGGGTATAGAAACACCTAAAATAAATAGGCACAATTACAATGAAATCTTTTTACTTATGTTTTACTTCGTTTTTGTTATTGTGTGCCAATAAAGTTTTTTTCTCACACTATTCTGAATTCTTCAATGTGCATAGCATACAGTAGTGCTTTCATTCTGCTTTTTCTGGCAACATTTGATAAAGTATTTTATACTATCCTTATTGAAAAAATGACCAAGTATGGGATTGACAAGGCTATGGTTTGGTGGATTCATAACTGGCTCAGTGATCATACTCAAATAGGTGTGATAATTGGCTGCACATCCAGTTGGAAGAGTGTTTCAAGTGAGTTATCACAAGGCTTTGTAGTGGGCCCCAGTATTACAAGTGGGCTACCACAAGGCTCTATCCTGCCCCAGTGTTACAAGTGGGGACCACAAGGCTCTGTCCTGGCCCCAGTATTGCAAGTGGGGACCACAAGGCTCTGTCCTGGCGCCAGTATTACAAGTGGGGAAACACAAGACTCTGTACTGGCCCCAGTATTACAAGTGGGGAAACACAAGGCTCTGTCCTGGCCCCAGTATTACAAGTGGGGTAGCACAAGGCTTTGTTGTGGCCTCAGTATTACAAGTGGATTACCACAAGGCTGTATCCTGGCCCCAGTATTACAAGTGGGGAAACACAAGGCTCTGTACTGGCCCCAGTATTACAAGTGGGGAAACACAAGGCTCTGTCCTGGTCCCAGTATTACAAGTGGGGTAGCACAAGGCTTTGTTGTGGCCTCAGTATTACAAGTGGATTACACAAAGGCTGTATCCTGGCCCCAGTATTACAAGTGGGGAAACACAAGGCTCTGTACTGGCCCCAGTATTACAAGTGGGGAAACACAAGGCTCTGTCCTGGTCCCAGTATTACAAGTGGGGAAACACAAGGCTCTGTACTGGCCCAGTATTACAAGTGGGGAAACACAAGGCTCTGTCCTGGCCCCAGTATTCCAAGTGGGGAAACACAAGGCTCTGTACTGGCCCCAGTGTTACAAGTGGGGAAACACAAGGCTCTGTCCTGGCCCCAGTATTACAAGTGGGGAAACACAAGGCTCTGTCCTGGTCCCAGTATTACAAGTGGGTTTAGCACAAGGCTTTGTGTGGCCCAGTATTGCAAGTGGGTTACACAAGCTGTGTCTGGCCCAGTATTACAAGTGGGGAAACACAAGGCTCTGTCCTGGCCCAGTATACAAGTGGGGTAACAACGGCTCTGTCTGGCCCCAGTATTACAAGTGGATTACCACAAGGCGTGCCTGTCACAGTATTACAAGTGGGGACCACAAGGCTGTTCCTGGCCCCAGTATTACAAGTGGTAACAACGGGCTCTGTCCTGGCCCAGATTACAAGTGGGAAACACAAGGCTCTGTCCTGACCCCAGTATTACAAGTGGGGAAACACAAGGCTCTGTCCTGGCCCCAATATTACAAGTGGGTTACCACAAGGCTGTGTCCTGTCCCCAGTATTACAAGTGGGTTACCACAAGGCTCTGTCCTGGCCCCAGTATTACAAGTGGGGAAACACAAGGCTCTGTCCTGGTCCCAGTATTACAAGTGGGGAAACACAAGGCTCTGTACTGGACCCAGTATTACAAGTGGGGAAACACAAGGCTCTGTCCTGGTCCCAGTATTACAAGTGGGGTAGCACAAGGCTTTGTTGTGGCCACAGTATTGCAAGTGGGGAAACACAAGGCTGTTGTGTATGGGCTTGAGATGAGTTCTGAGCAGAGGCTCCCTCTGGTGGTTACAAGCGGTACTGGTCTGTTTAGTGAAGATTGTGAGGACTGGGAATCGGGTGTTACTGACTGGTCTTATATAAGGGAGTCACCTTCCCATCAGGGTTGCCGGTGATCAATTGTTCTGGTCTGAATCCTTGATTCCAGTTTCCCTTGTAGCCTGCTGTGTCGTGTCTGCATCTCCTTCTAACAGATAAGACATTTTCTTCTTTTTGTTTCTGTGCTTGATTTTTGCATTTTGTCCTGCACTTCTGTGGGGGCCTTCTGGGTCCCCTCAGGGGCTTTTGCCCTCTCAGTTTAGTTCAGCCACTGATGTTTGTACTTTTGCTTTTTCCAGTTTTTTCAGTGGCTGCTGTTTTGATTTTGTTACACCAGAGAGCTAATTTAGGTGGTAGAGGTCGTGTGATCTCAGGTGTTTTTGAAATTAGTAGAGTTGGTGCTTTCAGGGTTTTTTTTGGGATTGCAGTAAGTGCCCTTCCTATCCTTTTCTATTTAGTTAGTTTGGGCCCCAACGTTTGCTCATACTATTTTCTGTCTGTGTCAGTATTTCGTCTTGTCTAACCGCCATTACATGTTTGGGGGCTTGCTATTATCTTTGGGGTTCTGCTCCGGGGCAGATAGCTTTCCTATTTCTATCTTTAGGTGTAGTTAGTTTCTCAGGCTGTGACGAGGCGTCTAGGACCAACGTAGGAACGCTCCACGGCTGCCTCTAGTTGTGGTGGTTAGTCAGGGTACTGCAATCTCATAGATTCCAACTGCTCTGGTGTATTGCCTTTTTGCGTGCACTCCTCAGCTACCGAATCATAACACAAGGCTCTGTACTGGCCCCAGTATTACAAGTGGGGAAACACAAGGCTCTGTACTGGCCCCAGTATTACAAGTGGGAAACACAAGGCTCTGTACTGCCCAGTATTACAAGTGGGAAACACAAGGCTCTGTACTGGCCCAGTATTACAAGTGGGGAAACACAAGGCTCTGTCCTGGCCCCAGTATTACAAGTGGGAAACACAAGGCTCTGTACTGGCCCATATACAAGTGGGAAACACAAGGCTGTGTCCTGCCCAGTATTACAAGTGGGGAAACACAGGCCTGTCTGGCCCAGTATTACAATGGGTAACAACTGGCTCTGTCTGGCCCCGTATTACATGGGTAACACAAGGCTCTGTCTGGCCCAGTATTACAAGTGGGGTAGCACAAGGCGTGTCTGCCCCAGTATTACAAGTGGGAAACCAAGGCTCTGTACTGGCCCCAGTATTACAAGTGGGGAAACACAAGGCTGTGTCCTGCCCCAGTATTACAATGGGAAAACAAGCTCTGTACTGGCCCAGTATACAGTGGGGAAACACAGGCTCTGTCTGCCCAGTATTACAAATGGGAAACACAAGGCTCTGTCCTGCCCCATATTACAAGTGGGAAACACAAGCTCTGTCCTGGTCCCAGTATTACAAGTGGATTACACAAGCTGTGTCCTGCCCCATATTACAAGTGGGGAAACACAAGGCTTGTCCTGCCCCATTATTACAAGTGGGGCCACAAGGCTATGTCCTGGCCCCAGTATTACAAGTGGGTAACAATGGCTCTGTCCTGGCCCCAGTATTACAAGTGGGGTAACACAAGTCTCTGTCCTGGCCCCAGTATTACAAGTGGGGTAACACAAGGCTCTGTCCTAGCCCAGTATTACAAGTGGGAAACACAAGGCTCTGTCCTGGCCCCAGTTCACAAGTGGGGAAACACAAGACTCGTACTGGCCCCAGTATTACAGTGGGAAACACAAGCTCTGTACTGGCCCAGTATTACAAGTGGGGAAACATAAGGCCTTTCCATCCAGTATACAAGTGGGGAAACACAAGGCTCTGTCCTGGTCCCAGTATTACAAGTGGGGTAGCACAAGCTCTGTCCTGGTCCAGTATTACAAGTGGGGAACACAAGGCCGTACGGCCCAGTATTACAAGTGGGGACACAAGGCTCTGTCTGGCCCCAGTATTACAAGTGGGAAACACAAGGCTCTGTACTGGCCCCAGTATTACAAGTGGGAAACACAAGGCTCTGTCTGGCCAGTATTACAAGTGGGGTAGCACAAGGCTCTGTCCTGGTCCCAGTATTACAAGTGGGGAAGCACAAGGCTCTGTACTGGCCCAGTATTACAAGTGGGACCACAAGGCTCTGTCCTGGCCCAGTATTACAAGTGGGAAACACAAGGCTCTGTACTGGCCCCAGTATTACAATGGGGAAACACAAGGCTATGTCTTGTCCCAGTATTACAAGTGGGAAACACAAGGCTCTATGGCCCAGTATTACAAGTGGGTACCACAAGGCTCTGTACTGGCCCCAGTATTACAAGTGGGGAAACACAAGGCTCTGTCTGGCCCCAGTATTACAAGTGGGGAAACCAAGGCTCTGTCTGGCCCAGTATTACAAGTGGGAAACACAAGGCTTGTGACTGGCCCCAGTATTACAAGTGGGTACCACAAGGCTCTGTCTGGCCCCAGTATTACAAGTGGGAACACAAGGCCTTGTCTGGCCCAGTATTACAAGTGGGGACACAAGGCCGTCCTGGCCCCAGTATTACAAGTGGGGAAACACAAGGCTTGTCTGTGCCCCAGTATTACAAGTGGGGACCACAAGGCTCTGTCCTGGCCCCAGTATTACAAGTGGGGACACAAGGCTCTGCTGGCCCAGTATTACAAGTGGGGAAAACACAAGGCTGTACTGCCCCAGTATTACAAGTGGGAACACAAGGCTATGTCTGGCCCAGTATACAAGTGGGAAACACAGTCTGTCTGGCCCAGTATTCAATGGTACCAGAGGCTCTGTCCGGTCCAGTTTACAAGTGGGTAGCACAAGGCTTTGTTGTGCCCAGTATTCAAGTGGGAACACAAGCCTGTACTGGCCCAGTATTACAAGAGGGAAACAGGCTCTGTCGCCCAGTATTACAAGTGGGGAACACAAGGCTTGTCCTGGCCCCAGTATTACAAGTGGGGAACACAAGGCTTGTCCAGGTCCCAGTATTACAAGTGGGTACACAGGCTTTGTTTGGCCCAGTATTCAAGTGGGGAAACACAAGGCTCTGTCTGGCCCAGTATTACAAGTGGAACAAGGCTTGTCCTGCCCAGTATTACAAGTGTGTTACCACAAGGCGTGTCCTGGCCCCAGTATTACAAGTGGGGACCACAAGGCTTGTCCTGCCCCAGTATTACAAGTGGGGAACAATGGCTCTGTCCTGGCCAGTATTACAAGTGGGGAACCAAGGCTTTCCTGCCAGTATTACAAGTGGGGAACACAAGGCTCGTCCGGCCCAGTATTACAAGTGGGTTACACAAGCTGTGTCTGGCCAGTATTACAAGTGGGTCACAAGGCCTGTCCGGCCCCGTATTACAAGTGGGAACACAAGGCTGTCCTGTCCCGTATACAGTGGATACACAAGCGTCGGCCTATTATGGGATTACAATGTGGGGAACACAAGGCTCTGTCTGGCCCCAGTATTACAAGTGGGGAAACACAAGCTCTGTCCTGCCCAGTATTACAAGTGGAACACAAGGCTGTCCTAGGCCCCAGTATTACAAGTGGGGAAGCACAAGGCTTGTCCTGGCTCCAGTATTACAAGTGGGGTACCCAAGCTTTGTCTGGCCAATCCAGTATTCACAATGCTCTGGATTACATGGCCTTTTGTCTGGCCCCAGTATACAATGGGATAACACAAGGCTCTGTACTGGCCCCAGTATTACAAGTGGGGAAACACAAGGCTCTGTCTGGCCCCAGTATTACAAGTGGGGAAACACAAGGCTCTGTACTGGCCCCAGTATTACAAGTGGGGAAACACAAGGCTCTGTACTGGCCCAGTATTACAAGTGGGGAAACACAAGGCTCTGTCTGGCCCAGTATTACAAGTGGGAAACACAAGGCTCTGTCCTGGCCCCAGTATTACAAGTGGGGAAACACAAGGCTCTGTCCTGGCCCAGTATTACAAGTGGGGAACACAAGGCTCTGTCCTGGCCCCAGTATTACAAGTGGGGTACACAAGGCTCTGTCCTGGCCCCAGTATTACAAGTGGGGAAACACAAGGCTCTGTACTGGCCCCAGTATTACAAGTGGGGAAACACAAGGCTCTGTCCTGGCCCCAGTATTACAAGTGGGGAAACACAAGCTCTGTTCTGGCCCCAGTATTACAAGTGGGACACAAGGCTTGTCTGGCCCCAGTATTACAAGTGGGAACACAAGGCTCTGTCCTGGCCCAGTATTACAAGTGGGGAAACACAAGGCTCTGTCCTGGCCCAGTATTAAAGTGGGGAAACAAAAAAAAAAAAAAAAAAAAAAAAAAAAAAAAAAAAAAAAAAAAAAAAAAAAAAAAAAAAAAAAAAAAAAAAAAAAAAAAAAAAAAAAAAAAAAAAAAAAAAAAAAAAAAAAAAAAAAAAAAAAAAAAAAAAAAAAAAAAAAACCCAGTATTACAAGTAGGGAAACACAAGGCTCTGTCCTGGCCCCAGTATTACAAGTGGGGAAACACAAGGCTCTGTACTGGCCCCAGTATTACAAGTGGGGAAACACAAGGCTCTGTCCTGTCCCCAGTATTACAAGTGGGGTAACACAAGGCTCTGTCCTGGTCCCAGTATTACAAGTGGGGTAGCACAAGGCTTTGTTGTGGCCCCAGTATTGCAAGTGGGGAAACACAAGGCTCTGTACTGGCCCCAGTATTACAAGTGGGGTAACAACTGGCTCTGTCCTGGCCCCAGTATTACAAGTGGGTTACCACAAGGCTGTGTCCTGGCCCCAGTATTACAAGTGGGGACCACAAGGCTGTGTCCTGGCCCCAGTATTACAAGTGGGGTAACAACTGGCTCTGTCCTGGCCCCAGTATTACAAGTGGGGAAACACAAGGCTCTGTCCTGGCCCCAGTATTACAAGTGGGGAAACACAAGGCTCTGTCCTGGCCCCAGTATTACAAGTGGGTTACCACAAGGCTGTTGTCACGCTGTATAGCAGATATATATATGTGATGACAATAATCTATATCAAAAGGGCAACATACTATATAACATGCGCATAGATATATGATAACATAGATTTACCTGACAGAAAGTCCAGTGGGTCAAAACGGAATCCGTTATACGCTGTCTCTGGCTAGAGGGTGACCGGGGTCTAAGCTGACCCTAATTGGGGTCCTAACTAAACCCTCAACCTGGAGGTACTGTTAAAGGTACAGAGGTCCAGGCCACCAGCGTAAACCCTGTCTCCTATCAATCCCTGCCAACTGTATTCTAGTCCTAAGAAGGACCCTGAATACCACCAAAGGGAATGAACAGGTAACGGTTAATGAACAGAAAGACATACAAGAAAGATAAGAAATAAAGTAAATAAAGTCTTACATACAACACTCACACACAGTAGGAACACCTTAGGTCTCAGAGAAAAACTATATGCTGTAAGAGTAAAAACAACTAAGGAGCTCTTAGCTTAAGTATTCTCAGAACCGATCCAGTCTGCTAGACTATATGAATGCTTTCACCGGCATCTAACAAGCAGACTGGCAGGTATATGAAGGAATCTAATTAGAACATAATCAAAAGCAGCCGGGCGAGGCTGCACCTAGTCTTAGCAAAGAGCTAGGTAAAATTAACTCTCTCATAACCAAACACAAAGAAACAGCAGCTCAGCTGTGAGAAGTCAGAATGTGCAATCGCGACGATCTTCGTGGCGATGCACCCATGACAGTACCCCCCCTTCTACGAGGGGCCTCCGGACCCTCATGACCAGGTCTGTCCGGGTAAATTGTGTGAAAGGTCCGAACCAATCGATCTGCGTTATCATCCGACGCAGGGACCCACGTCCTCTCCTCAGGACCATACCCCCTCCAATGAACTTCCACGTTATCATTGACTACCACTGAAGGAGGAGGTAGAGGTGACGGTATGACTGGTGCCACATACCTTTTAAGTAATGACTTGTGAAACACATTATGAATTTTAAACGTAGGAGGGAGGTCCAGACGAAATGCCACAGGATTAATTATGGAACTGATCCTGTATGGCCCGATGAATCTGGGACCCAACCTCCAGGAGGGAACTTTAAGTTTTATATTCCTGGTAGACAACCACACCAGATCGTTCACCTTCAGATCTAGACCAGAAACTCTCCTCCTATCAGCCATCCGTTTGTAAGGGTTCTCCGTAACCTTCAGTCTTAAGCGATCTGGAACTATCAGTCTCCCTGGAAGTCCCACAGGGGCGTCCCCCTGAGCCCCCAATACCTCCCCCTCAAGCTCAGAGCATACAGCTGACACTACAACTCCCTCCTGAGGAATAGGAACCGGATCAACCGTCTTCCCGACCCCTGGGAAAGTACGAGATAAAGCATCAGGAAGCAACTTTATTGAGCAGTCATATGTGCGATGAGGAGGTAACTCTTTACACCCCTCCTCTGAGAACACCTCCCAAAAGTCCTCCAGAAAAGGAGGCAAAGTCCCAGGCACAACCGCACTGATGACCGTGCTCATGCAGTTATTCTTGCAAAATTCACCCCACTGGCTTATCTTTCTGGATTGCCAATCAATCACTGGGTTATGTTTAGCCAACCAAGGAAGTCCCAACACAATAGGAGCAGGCAGACCCTCCAACACATAACAAGACAATTGCTCTTTATGTATTGCCCCTACTCGAAGATCTATGTTATGAACAGCTTGTACCAAGCTACCTTGACCAAGAGGTCTAGAATCAATAGAGAGTATAGGGACCGGTTTGGCCAATACACTCAGTTGCATACCATGCACCTGGGCAAACCGAGCGTCCACCAGATTAGCCCCGGACCCACTATCAAGAAAAACAGAAATCCTCTCAGTTCTAGTACCAATCACCACCTCCGCAGGCACGAGAAACTGAGAGGGATTTGGGGACGAAATACACACTCCCAGGTTAACTCCTTGGTTCAAAGAGGTCCGGGATGGACACCCCCCAACAAAATGTCCCTCTCTCCCGCAAAAGAAACACCTTCTAGTCTTGCGGCGCACCGCTGATTCCCTCCTACAAAATGATGTCCCTCCCAACTGCATGGGTTCCTCAGAACAGACCAGGGGAACCTCAGTATAAGGGACTTTAGTAGTAGGTGGAGTCATCACGGGGGGCGGAGTTACCTCGCGTCTTCCCCGAAGACGTCTATCAATGCGAATAGCGAGGGCCATCGCAGCCTCCAGTGATGGAGGAGAATCATACTGAGCCAACACATCTTTTAATTTGTCAGACAACCCTTGACAAAACTGGCTCCTAAGAGCTGGGTCATTCCACTGAGTATCTGTTGCCCATCTACGGAACTCAGAAGAATATTCCTCCGCTGGACGATTTCCTTGCCGTATTTTACGTAACCTTGTTTCAGCAAGGGAGACTCGATCCGGATCATCATATACCAGACCCAGGGCAGTAAAAAATCGATCCACTGACTGGAGATCTGGGGAGCCTGGAGGAATAGAGAACGCCCAAGATTGAGGGTCCCCTTGTAAGAGCGAGATAACAATTCCCACCCTCTGCTCTTCACTCCCAGATGACTGAGGCCGCAGCCGAAAGTACAATTTACATGCCTCCCGGAAAGTAAAAAATTTGTCCCGCCCACCAGTGAACCTGTCCGGGAGAGCAACCTTAGGTTCAGATCTGGTTTGCTCCGGGGGGGACAAAACCTTGGACTTAATGTCTGCCAACTCCATGGACAATCCCTGCAACTGCCGGGCCAGCTCGGCTACTGGATCCATGACAGCTGAGGAGAATCTTTAGTATGGGCCGGTGAAAATGTCACGCTGTATAGCAGATATATATATGTGATGACAATAATCTATATCAAAAGGGCAACATACTATATAACATGCGCATAGATATATGATAACATAGATTTACCTGACAGAAAGTCCAGTGGGTCAAAACGGAATCCGTTATACGCTGTCTCTGGCTAGAGGGTGACCGGGGTCTAAGCTGACCCTAACTGGGGTCCTAACTAAACCCTCAACCTGGAGGTACTGTTAAAGGTACAGAGGTCCAGGCCACCAGCGTAAACCCTGTCTCCTATCAATCCCTGCCAACTGTATTCTAGTCCTAAGAAGGACCCTGAATACCACCAAAGGGAATGAACAGGTAACGGTTAATGAACAGAAAGACATACAAGAAAGACAAGAAATAAAGTCTTACATACAACACTCACACACAGTAGGAACACCTTAGGTCTCAGAGAAAAACTATAAGCTGTAAGAGTAAAAACAACTAAGGAGCTCTTAGCTTAAGTATTCTCAGAACCGATCCAGTCTGCTAAACTATATGAATGCTTTCACCGGCATCCAACCCCCAGACTGGCAGGAATATAAAGGAAACTAATTAGAACATAATCAAAAGCAGCCGGGCGAGGCTGGACCTAGTCTTAGCAAAGAGCTAGGTAAAATTAACTCTCTCATAACCAAACACAAAGAAACAGCAGCTCAGCTGTGAGAAGTCAGAATGTGCAATCGCGACGATCTTCGTGGCGATGCACCCATGACAGCTGTGTCCTGGCCCCAGTATTACAAGTGGGTTACCACAACGGTCTGTCCTGGCCCCAGTATTACAAGTGGGGAAACACAAGGCTCTGTCCTGGTCCCAGTATTACAAGTAAGGAAACACAAGGCTCTGTCCTGGCCCCAGTATTACAATTGGGGAAACACAAGGCTCTGTCCTGGCCCCAGTATTACAAGTGGGGTAACACAAGGCTCTGTCCTGGCCCCAGTATTACAAGTGGGGTAGCACAAGGCTCTGTCCTGGTCCCAGTATTACAAGTGGGGAAACACAAGGCTCTGTCCTGGCCCCAGTATTACAAGTGGGGAAACACAAGGCTCTGTCCTGGCCCCAGTATTACAAGTGGGGAAGCACAAGGCTCTGTCCTGGTCCCAGTATTACAAGTGGATTACCACAAGGCTGTGTCCTGGCCCCAGTATTACAAGTGGGGAAACACAAGGCTCTGTCCTGGCCCCAGTATTACAAGTGGGGAAACACAAGGCTCTGTCCTGGCCCCATTATTACAAGTGGGGGACCACAAGGCTATGTCCTGGCCCCAGTATTACAAGTGGGGTAACAACTGGCTCTGTCCTGGCCCCAGTATTACAAGTGGGGTAACACAAGGCTCTGTCCTGGCCCCAGTATTACAAGTGGGGTAACACAAGGCTCTGTCCTGGCCCCAGTATTACAAGTGGGGAAACACATGGCTCTGTCCTGGCCCCAGTATTACAAGTGGGGAAACACAAGACTCTGTACTGGCTCCAGTATTACAAGTGGGGAAACACAAGACTCTGTACTGGCCCCAGTATTACAAGTGGGGAAACACAAGGCTCTGTCCTGATCCCAGTATTACAAGTGGGGAAACACAAGGCTCTGTCCTGGTCCCAGTATTACAAGTGGGGAAACACAAGGCTCTGTACTGGCCCAGTATTACAAGTGGGGACCACAAGGCTCTGTCCTGGCCCCAGTATTACAAGTGGGGAAACACAAGGCTCTGTACTGGCCCCAGTATTACAAGTGGGGAAAGACAAGGCTCTGTACTGGCCCCAGTATTACAAGTGGGGAAACACAAGGCTATGTCCTGGTCCCAGTATTGCAAGTGGGGAAACACAAGGCTCTGTCCTGGTCCCAGTATTACAAGTGGGGAAACACAAGGCTCTGTCCTGGCCCAGTATTACAAGTGGGGACCACAAGGCTCTGTCCTGGCCCCAGTATTACAAGTGGGGAAGCACAAGGCTCTGTCCTGGTCCCAGTATTACAAGTGGATTACCACAAGGCTGTGTCCTGGCCCCAGTATTACAAGTGGGAAACATAAGGCTCTGTCCTGGGGCTCTGTCCTGGCCCCATTATTACAAGTGGGGGACCACAAGGCTATGTCCTTGCCCCAGTATTACAAGTAGGGTAACAACTGGCTCTGTCCTGGCCCCAGTATTACAAGTGGGGTAACAAAAAGGCTCTGTCCTGGCCCCATATTACAAGTGGGGTAACACAAGGCTCTGTACTGGCCCCAGTATTACAAGTGGGGAAACACAAGACTCTGTACTGGCCCCATAATTACAAGTGGGGTAGCACAAGGCTTTGTTGTGGCCCCAGTATTACAAGTAGGAAAACACAAGGGCTCTGTCCTGGCCCCAGTATTACAAGTGGGGAAACACAAGGCTCTGTCCTGGTCCCAGTATTACAAGTGGGGAAACACAAGGCTCTGTCCTGGCCCCAGTATTACAAGTGGGGTAGCACAAGGCTTTGTTGTGGCCCCAGTATTACAAGTAGGGAAACACAAGGCTCT